>JABUQX010000815.1:42500-75682 GCA_015478945.1 Trachelipus rathkii
CTGCCAATATTATGCCAGTTATTTTCGAAGTGTTCTTTTCCACACTCCCCTCACATCCAATTTCATCAGTACAAAAACACATCCCTATTCCATATTCTGAGCAGGCCTCCCTTTTTCTAATTTTTAAACCTTTCGCGCTTACCTTCAGGAAGAAGCTTCCTATTCCCTTGTTGCCCCTTCATCGCCTCCTTCAAACTGTTCATGTTACCTCTTCGTTTTCTTACGTATGCATCTTTTAGCATTTCCTTTTTCCTCCTTAATATAATTTCCAAGCATCTTTCTTGAAACTTCATCAATTTTGCTTTTAGTACATTCCCACCACGTCCTTTTTTTATTTTTATACCGCTTGCATGCAACCACTCTTCATTCCACCAACTCACTGTTACAATTCTTTAACTTCCTACTTTAGCACACCACATACTTTCTTTTGCACTGCACATTGCTTCCAGATTTATTTAGTTTCAGCTTGTTCAACATTCAACTGATCTTACTTGCGAGCGTCTCTTACCATACTTATCCTTATTACTTGTTCACTAAACTTCTCAATCTTAATTTTACCTACTTCCTCTCGTATCACCTTCCTCTCCATCCAAGTCCCACTAACTTAATTTTACATAGAACAACATAATGAATCCGATAATCTCATTTCTAAACACCTCACTGATCTTAACATCCCAAAACCCCATCTACTTCAACATCTCTTCTTCACCAACAACAAATCAATCATACTTTTTCCTTCGATACCATCTCTACCTACATCAAACTCTAGTATCTTATGGATACTCTTGTGTTTAAAAGAAAGTATTACTTTCGACACATACCTCTCTCCTCACAGAAAAATCAATCACCTTCCTATCATTTTCATTTTCTCCCGACAACCCCAAAACCACCTGTTTATACTCATCCTGTTTTTATCATATATATATATATTATATGATATATATTATATACACATATATTATAAATATTTATATATATAATATATAATATTATATATATATATATTATATATATATCTATATATATAACTAGTATATATATATATATATATACACTGTATATATATAAATCTGTATTAATAGTCAATAATTAGGCCTAGAAGGGGTATTGGGTATTTAAAACACCTTAATATATATAAAAAGAAGGGTAAGTTTAATAAAAAAAACAAAAAAAAACATTTTGTTTTTAAAAAAAAACCGTTTTTTTTTTGCAAAAAAAAAACAAATTAAAAAAAAACCGTTTTTTTCACACCCCTATATATATAATATATATATATATATATATATATATTATATATATTATATATATATATATATATATATATATATATTATATATATATATATATATATATATACGCTGTATATATAAATAAAATTAAAATATATATATAATAATATTAATATATATTAAAATATATATATATATAATAATATATATTATATATTATATATTATATATATATATATATATACTATATATATATATATACCATATATATATATATATATATATAATTATATATATATTATATATATAATATATATATAATTATATATATATTATATATATTAATATATAAATATATATATATAATATATATAATATATAATATATATATATATATATATATATCAATTATTTTTAGGAGTCACTACTACCATCACTGCATAAATGAAAGTTAAAAAACAAAGAAGAGGGTAAAAAGGAAAAATTAAAAAAAATTAACTTTAATCGCGAGACATTGAAAGAGAAAGGTGGGGGGGGGAAACAAAGGCGTTATGTTTCGACACTCCCTTGTGTCTTCCTCAGACGCCAGCCAAAAATAAATGTAAATGAAAAAACAAAAATGGGAATCTAGACGTAACCTATGAAGCAAAAAATATTGATTGGCAGGATATGAGAGATTTCTAATGTATTACACAGTTACAAAATAATGGATAAAGGGAAATTATTAAAGATGATCACAATAATAGTAACAACATGACAATAAATAAATAAATAAATAAATAAATAAATAAATAAATAGTATATATAAATAATATCAGCATTTATTTTGATTCATGATTTTGATCCTTTTTCAAGCCTCCTAAAAGTATTTCTTTGTACAGAAATTTTTTTTTTTAATATATTCTTCTGAAATAAAATAAAACTATTGATTTAATTATAGTACCAAGCTTTTTTTTGTATACTGCGAACATTTGCAAGGAATAATTTTAGTTTTTGGATTTTAACAATTTTGATAATTTAAATATCGTTTAAATTAATAACAAAAATAAATAGGTAAATAAAATTAATAATTTTAAAAGTTAGAAAAGTTAACCTACATTGACTTTTTTGTTATTTAAAAATGGTTAAAAAATTGGACATATTATATTTTATATTTATTGCTGGTCTGTTTCCATAAGAGCAATGATTCCCCGAGGCGCAATTCATAAAAATCATTCTTGTTATGATGGAAAAGTTTTTATTTTGTTATCATGATTTTTGTGATGTTCTTCTTTAAAATGTTGAAATACTTTACCCGGCTTATACTTATGTTGCAACATTCTCATGTTATGTTGAGGGTATTCGTTGTGTATCCGATATAAAAGGCGTTACATCCACTTTCAGAATATTGAAATTGGTACACAACGTTACTACTCTCACCATCCAAAAGCGCTTCACGAGTAGAGAAGCACGAGCTCAGTTTCAATGGCTTATAGTACAATCTTAATATAAGCTTCTTCCCATCTTTTGCTTTAATATGCTCTTTTAAGGTTAATTTTAATTAGTTTTCTTCATTTTTTTTTCTGACTAATATTTTCAGTTTTATAATATAATATGAGCTTATCATTTTCATTGATGGTGTTGGCAAATAAATATTCAAAGTGTTCTTTATAGTTTTCTTTATAATGTACTGGGGGAAGTTATTGCTTATTAGATTCTGTGTTATTCTTTTAATATCTATAGAAAAAAGGGTCCAATCAGATGATATTTTAAATGCTCTGTGAACTAAAGTCTTTATGGTAGTAATTTTGTACTTTAGAGGAGTGAAGGAGTCGAAATTCAAGTATGTACCTTTATCTGTAGAATTAACGTAGACATTACTATCAATCTTTGCATTCTCTTTAATTTTAATGTTAACATCTAAGAAATTAATATAGTTATTTTTGGCCTTTTCAATAGTAAATTTTAAACCACTAAGATATATTTTGGATTTAAACTCTTGAACATGTTTTGGGTCGTTAGATATTACAAAAGTGTCATCTATGGATCGAATATAAAAGATAGGATTGAATGGGGGGGTTTTCATTAAAAAAAAATTCTACTGATGACATGTAGAAATCTGCGAAGGTTGGTCCTAAAGGTGATCCCATAGATACGCCATTTTTTTTAATATATGTCTTATCATTGAAGCTAAAAGGTGTTTCCGTAGTACATATATAAAGTAACCTCATCACCATGATGTAAAACCACCGCCGCCCATAGAAGAAGACATTTTGAATATTAAAGAAAATTTCTTCTGTTAAAAGAAATACTTTCAGTAGGCTTGAAAAGGCATCAAAATCATAATAATAATAAAAATAAAAATAATAATAACTACAATAGTGACAAAGATAACCATAACATAATAATAATGAAAATAAAATTAAAATTGCAACAATAATAATTAATAAACAATAATGATATAAAAATAATAAGGACAATAACAATAGCAATAACAAATAATAAAAAAAAACTAATAATAATAATAATGGTAGTAGTAGTAATAGTAATAAAAATAATAATAAAAATGATGATAATACTAAATATAATTAAAATAATAATAATAATAATAATAATAATAATAATAATAATAATAATAATAATAATAATAATAATAATAATAATAATAATAATGAACGTGTTAGGGAGTTGGTTTGAAAACTGTTTTAAGAAAATTATTTGTTACAAGGTCTATGAAGCAAAAACCTTCTGAAATATTGAAGTTATTATGATTTTTAATTAGAAAGGATTTTATTAGTAAGTTTTCAGTTCGGAGGGATGATGCAAAGAGAAATTTAGAGCTGTTCCAATTTATCAGATGGTCACTATTGATTATATGTTGATATATGGCATTTTGAATGTTGTGACGATTAATGTCATTTTTGTGTTGAATGATTCTGGCATTAAGAGTATTGAGGGTCTCTCCAAAGTAGACAGAGGGACAATTCATGCAGGGGACGGTATATACACCTCCTCGGGGTTCCAATTTGGTATTGCTATTGTTGATTAGGTGGCTATGCAAAGCACAGGGGTATATGAAAATTAACTTACTGTTAAAAAGATCCTGTAATGTAGTTGCAAAGGAATGCAAGTTGTAAGTAAATGGGAGCACAATACAATCGAAGAAATTGGTTTGTTCAACAGGTTGTGTTGGATTATGGAATTTATTAAAGGCCAAACGTTTACAGAAATTGATTAGAAAGGGAGGATATGCGAGAGAAGTAAACAGAGTAAAAAGATGATTAATTTCTTCTTACAAGAAGGGGTCACATATACGAAACGCGCGTAAAAATTGATTAAATATTACAAACTTTTTTATTAGTGTAATAGACTGCCGATATTAGTGAGTTTGCGATAAGTGGAAAAATAAAGATTAGAATTTTGGATGTGTAATGTGTATGTAAAATCAATGGAAAGAGCAATTTTGTTATTTTGGGAAGGTTCATCAAGGAAATGAAACCAACTGCGTATGAGAGGAAATAAGGTTATGGAAGGAAAGAGTCTGCTTTCAAAAAACTCTATATATATACAGGACAAAGTGCTCAAACTACCCCCCATACTGGCTCTAGAAATTTGTCTGAAAAGGTGTTATTGAAGGAGAAGAGAAGGTGTTTTGTTTTAAGCACAACTTAACAAAAAGGTGAAGTCTGAAACTGAGACAGGTAAAGAGAGTGAACTTAACTTTTCGAACTAAAACTGAAATACATGATCAATGGGAACATTGGTGAAGAGATTAATGACATCGAAGCTAATTATGGTATGATGAGGGGGCAAGATTTTCCCCACCTTGGAGATGAAATGAATATTGTTATTAATGTGGGAGGAGGAAATGTTACCCAGCAGTGGGGATAAAAAACCAGCTAACCATCCGTTTACTTTGGAGAAACATCGTTACGACTGGAAATTATAGGTCTTAAAGGATGATTTTCTTTATGTAATTTTGGAATTCTGTGCATATAAGATAAAGTAGGATTAAAAACTTCTTTCTTTAACTTTGGTTTGACATGTCTATTGAATTGATAGGTTAAAGAATTTCTATTTGTTATTGTTGTCATTATTTTAATATTGTTATTGTTATTACTATTATTGTTGCTATTTTAATTTTATTTTCATTATTATTATGTTATGGTTATATTTGTTATTGTCTTTGTCGCTATTGTCGTTATTATTATTATTATTATTATTATTATTATTATTATTATTATTATTATTATTATTATTATTATTATTATTATTATTATTATTTTTATTATCATTATTACTATACCTCACTATTTTTTGTCATGTTGTGAGTTGTGACTATCATTGTGATTATCTTTACTAATAACTTCCCTTTATCTATTTATTTTGTAGCAATGAAATATCTGTAATCTCTCATACCCCGCCCACCAATATTTTTTGCTTCGTATGTTATTAATAGATTCCCATTTTTATTTTTTCATTTACATTTATTTTTTGCTGGCGTTTGAGGAATTCACAAGGGAGTGTCGAAACTAATGCCTTTTTTTTCCCCCCCCCCCCCTCTTCTCTCACTTTCAATGTCTCGCAATTAAAATGTTAATTTCTTATTTTTCCTTTTTACAATCTTCTTTGTATTTAGTTTTTTCAACTTTAATATATATTGAGGTAGAGTATAGCGCACATATTAGAAGCGATGAAATTACCTCTCATTTTGCTTATGGTATATATGACATTCCAGTGCCTAATGGTTCGCCTTTCTGTTCTACGTTCAAATCCACACTCATCCTCCAGACAATATCTTACAGACACCACCATTTATCCACATATCATATACACATACTTAAATCCACACCCCTCTTCTAGACGTCGTTTTACAGGCACTACTATCCCTTATACCCCTATGTGTTTGGCAGAAAGAATTGCTCACATTGTATGTCCCGCGTGTTGTAGAAGGCGACTAAGGGACGGTGGTGGTGGTTGGGTTGGCTTCCCACTATCACTTATATCTTGCCAGGAGTGCTAATGCATGCCTCGGAGAAGGTCGTGATCGCCGTAAGCGGCCTTCTATCTTTCAGCAAAAATGTATGAATCGTATGGGTACATGGAACGTCAGGAATAAATGTTGAGGAGAAGAGGAAAGAAGTGATGGATGTATTTAGAAAAGGTAGATTTGATTTGCTCGCTGTGACTGAAACAAAGATGAAAGGAAACGGTGAAAATGAGTGGTGTGGTGTGGTGTGGAAAGGAATGAGATGGGTAAAGAAGGAGTTGCAATTCTGTTGAGTGATTTGTGGTACAGAGCTATGGCAGATTTTGTGTGTGTGAGTACTAGAATTCTAATGGTTAAATTTAAGTTTGAAAAGGTCAAGGGTAAGGGTGTGTGGTTTTGGGGGGTTTGGGGGGGGGTTTGTGACATATGGATCGCATCTGAGGGTAAATGTTGAAGAGGGTGCGATTTCTGGGATAATCTGAATGAAGTTTTTGAAAATGGGGTGAGTAGGAAGCTCAGATTGATTTGGGTTGGGTGAACCTAAATGGTTGGATAGGTGAATCAATAAAAGGGATTGGTAATAACAGGTGGGCTTTTGGGGTGTTGGGGAAAAATGAGAATGGTAGGAAGGAGATTAATTCTGTAGGAGAGAGGTGGTGTTGTAAGTATAATACTTTCTTAAACCACAAGAGGTTATATAAGTATGCTATGTTGTGTAGGTAGAGATGGTATCAGAAGGTAAAAAGTAATGATTGGAAATTTTGTGTTTGGTCGAAGAAGGAGGATGTTGAAGTATGTGGTTGGATGTTAAATCAGTGAGGGGGGTTAGGAATAGGATTATCGGATCATTATATTGTTTTATGTAAAATTAAGTTAGTAGGGGATTGGATAGAGAGGAAGGTGATAAGGAAGGAAGTGGGTGGATTAAGAGTGAGAAGTTAAATGAACAAGGTAATAAGGATGAGTATTTAAGAGCTCTCACAAGTTAATCAGTTGAATGTGAACAAGTTGAAACTGAACAAATCTGGAATCAAATGAAGGAAGCGGTTGTTAGCAGTGCAGAAGAAGTATGTGAATGTGCTAAAGTAGGAAGTAAGAATGTTAACAGTGAGTGGTGGAATGAAGAGGTGATTCAGGTTAAAAGTAAAAAAGGAAGTGTGGTTGAATGTACTAAAAAGCCAATGATTAAAGGTTTCAAAAGAAAATGTTTGGAATTATATGAGGAGGAAAAAAGGAATACTAAAAGGTGCGTACGTAGGGGGAAAATAGAGGTAAATGAACAGTTTGGAAGGAGGATGAATGGGGACTAACAAGGGAATAGGAAGCTCTTCTGGTTCTGGAAGGAAGCGCGAAAGGTTAAGAACGACAATAAGGGGAATCTGCTTAGAATAATGAATAGGGATGGTTCTTTCGTAACTGATGAAATGGATGTGAGGAGAGTATGGAGGGAACACTTTGAAAATCTGCATTACAATTGGCAGTAATGAAAGAGGTGAATAGTGAATGTGTGTTTGGGTTTTTGATGGTGCAAGAAGGAATAAGGTTTTTGAGATGAGGTCATTACTAAGGAAGGGGTAATAGGTAGAATAGGAAAGTTGAGGAATGGTAAATCTGCCGGTATTGATGAAATTACTGGTGAAAAGATCAAGAACGGAGGCGGGTAAGGATGGTGATATGATTGAAAATTTTGGAAGTTGTGTAACAAAGCATTTATGGAGGGTATAGTTCGGAGGGATTGGAGGAGGGCAGTAATAGAACCCTTATATGAAAGGGTAAAGGGGATAAGGGTAACTGTAAGGAATATACAGGGTAATATGTTTATTGATTGTATGTAGGGAAGAATGATATGCTGGTGTTTTGGTCGAAAAGAGTTGCGAGCTGAGTGACTGAAAGGACTGGATTGGTAGAAGAAAAAAGTGCGTTTAGGAAAGTGGTAGAGGATGTGTGGATCAAATTTTAAATTGAAACAAAAATGATTAAGAAAACGAGGGAGAAGAAGAATAAATATTATTTTAGGTTTTATGAATTTTGCAACAGCACTCTAGGCGCCATGTGATAGATTAAATAGGGGCTTCTTATGGCAGGTGTTAAATCGATATATGGTGTTGGTGGTAGGCTTCTTAATTAGAAATCAAAAAAGTATGTCATGACGGATAGTGAAGCGGTGTGGTAGAATAAATTGGAGGTCAAAATTGAATTAAGTTTAATAATTAATACGCAGAGTGAGGCCAGAAGATTGTGTTATTCTCCTTGTTTAATTCAATTTGTATTTTGGATGGGGTTATGAAAAAGAAATTAAGGTGGGGCTGGCAAGGGCAAGGTGTTTTAGAAATGAGCATGGAAGATGGGGAAGAGAGTGGAAAGGGTGCCTACCTATTAAGACAATAGAGCGCGGGATTGTATAATTTTTTTTTGAGTGGGACGAATATGAATGAGAGTGGGTGAGAGAATTTGGCACGAGTGATTCTGTGAGTTAAAAGGAGGGGTTTTGAAAAAGTAAAGTAGATAAGAGTAAGGTTATGTTTGTGAGTGTTGTGTGAAGAAAGGGCTAAATGAGAGAGTACAATGAAAGGATATGTTGAGATGGTAGCTTAATAATGTGCCGTCATGGTGAAGGAGGATGATACAGTTTTTTTTGGTTAGCAGATGTATAGTGGTGAGTGTGGCTTGGGAATCGACCGGCTAGGAAACAAATGAAGAAAAAGTGGATTGAGTCAGTAAAAGGAATGTCTGGAGGAGAGAAAATGTGAGTTTGGCAAGAATGCCGAGAAGAAAGGTGTGTAATAGGTTTTGTGAGGGGGTAAGGTTGTGGCCCACCTGGGTCAAGATATGAACCCCACATTGACGAGATACCATATTGAGGGTCCGTCGAGGTTCCGTGAATTTTAGGGTGGATTTTTCTGATTGCGAACGAGTTCTCACTAATAGGTATAAAGGAAGCGTAAAGAAGGCTTTGCCTTTTCTCTTTTCGAAACTTGTCCATTTTTCTTTTATATCTAACTTTTTATGTTTCCCAAAAGTGCACTATTAGGACACTTTAGCCCGGCAGTTTTGTGGAGAAAAGGTGGGTTATATATATACATATATATATTAATATATATATATATAATAATAATAGTTATATATATTATATAGTATATTAATATTTAATTTATTATAATAAATATATATATATAATATATATATATATATATATATATATATATATATATATATATATATATTTATATTAAATATGTATAGTAAATAGAGTCTTTATATATATATTTAATATATATATATATATTATACTATATATTATATATATGTATATATATATATATAACTATATAATATATATATATATATATATATATATATATATATATATATATATATATATAATATATATATATAGTTATATTATATATATATTATATATATATTATATATATATATTATATATATATATAATATATATATATTATAATATATTATATATATATAATATTATTATATATATATATATTATATATTATATATAATATATATATATATTATATATATATATATATATATATATATTCTAATTATTTTTTTATTTTAATTTCTTTATTTAAGCTTATTCTGGATGATGAATATGGCAAATTTTTTTGTGAGCAGTCATCATACAAAATACTTATGGATAAGCTGTTTAAGATTGGCAGGTATAAGGAAGTAAAGCTGTTAATGGATAAGCTCTTATATGACCAATGGCTTCGGAATCCGGTTTCATGCATACTATTAGCTGTGGCAGCCAATTATAAAATTGTGAGTCTTGTTCCAATGTTTTCACCTTTCTAGATTTTAAGGAGTGATGTACTGAGTCCAGGATTCGAATTCAGAGTCTCAGGGATTAGATTAGTTTATAGACTAGTTTAGAGTAGACTAGATTAGACTAGTTTTTGTTGACTCAGACTCAATCAAATTTAGGAGAGTTAAGCAATCGAAGCATCAATTTGCATGAAATTATTTTACAACTTTTTTTTCTTAAAATCTTTTGACTAATTATGTATATTTGCATGTTTTTTTATAAATTTAACGCTCGCAGAACCAACAAGGTCAATGGTATGTGCAGCTAACTTGAATGGTTCAACAATCCTATTCTACTATAAATACAACTTGAATGGTTCAACAATCCTATTCAACTATAAATTCAACTTGAATGGTTCAACAATCCTATTCTACTCCAAGTACAACAAGCGTATGCTATGAAAGAACATTAAAGAAATTTTTATATAAAAATCAAAATGCAATATTCAAAAAAATTTCAAGCATGAATACAAATACAAATGATTACAAATTAAAAGTCAAAAAATTATTAAAATATATTTACTCCAATATTTCACTGATCACCTAAAATAGGACAACCAATAAAAATATGTTTTAGGAGTAAGTTTTTTTTTATTAATTATGGAATTTTAATTAAGTTCATCGAAAAAGTGAATTCCTAAAAGATCGCGAAAAGCAATGAAGATCGATTAAATAAGTTAGCCATTGAAACATGGCTAAGACCTGAATTTCCTTTGTTCTCGCTTTATCTACCATGCTTAATACAGAGACAGAAAACTTATACCAAACTCGAACCAAAATATGTTCATTCGATGATAAATCAACTGTATACTAAAACTTTTTAAATGTTTTTAAAATTTGTAATCAATTATATTAAACGATGGTCAGATAAGCACATATTATATAGAACCGAGTAAAAGAGTCAGGTTCGACAACAACGGAATAAAACCATATAATACAGAAAGAGCTTACTTGCTAATGCTACAGCAATATGCCTAATCACATAGTCTGTTCACACACAGGTCATTTCAGCACTAAATCAAGTTAATATAATGCCACCTAAAGCTTCGACACCCCACAATACAACACAAATCCACACCAAACACACATAAATTACACGAAGAAAATTAATGCACAAATTTTATATAAACTAAAAGAATAAGTGATAGCCGTTTTCCTAGTTGTCAATAAAAAAAATAAGGCAAAATTGAAAAGGCAAGTTGAAGGAAATCTTGAATACGAAAAGGCATTTCCCGTCTTTTTTCTTTATTTAAGTCGGCGCAAACTTTCCAATTATCATTATGATAACTGATTTTATCCATTCTCCCATTCATATGTATCAATGATCTCAACACTGACAATCATCGTATATCGTCCTCTAATAATAATAGATAATATTACTAAACAAAAATAAATATAATGATATACAACCACCACTACACAACCTGAGACAGAAGGGAACTGATATGAAAACATGGCACCGGAAACAGATAAGTAAGTAGTAGAGAAATATGAAGACCAACAAAAGTCGAAAAAGAAAGCCCAGCTATACCGCACCCCTATTATACCTTTTAGTGAGAACTCGTCAGCATTCAGAAAATTAACCACCTAGAGCTTCACGGACTGACGACCGGACCCTCAGAATAATGGCATCTTCGTCGTCACTGTGAGAGTTCATACCCTATGAGCCCAGAGATGGGCCAAACAATACTACGACTTCACAAAACCCCCCATTCACTCATGTATTATGACACCTTCTCGCCTCTGCCAAAAACTCACATACCTCTCCTCAGACATTCCTTTAAGAACCAAATCCACTTTTTCTTCGGTCTCCCAGCCAGGAGATTCCAAGCACGCACACACACTATACATCCACTTAATCCACCGACTAATCAACCTCCTTTCCACATAGACCAAAGCCACCTCAATGTATAGCTATTGCATTATATTCTTGTGATAAGGATATAAATTATGAAATCGGGATTACTGAGACTTCGCGGAAAGAAAATACAAATTACATTCATAATTGAAATATTTATAATATTTGACGACAATTAATTTGCTTAAAAAGATAATTTCATATCAAAAATAATTTTGCAAAATGGTATAAAATAAATTTTTTAATAGAAACAAAATGATTTATTTTATGAAAAAAGAAAGAGCTAAAGAAACTCGCACGTCGATTATCCTAGATACCGCTGAAGAGTATAAATGTAAGGTCAAAAAAAATTCCCGACGCTAGTTGCTAGTCGGGTAGGAATTACATACATTCAAAATTACTACTTTGGGAGCCAAACCAATCTGTATATTTGTCAAATAACTCATGTCTCGGATGATTGTGTTAACTATTCGACGAATATAGATCCTGTCATTGAGAGATAAAAGACTTTGTGCAGGAGACAAGATTCATTAGGCTGTGTGATTAGCGAAAGTCCAAGTAGCTATTATTTTAGAAAAGCAATATTTAGAGCATTGTGAGTATAGTCACTTGAGAAAAAATATATTGAACGTGACCTGAAGTCACATAAGATAAATCGTGAAGGTTTTGTTGAGAACGAATTATATAGATTACGGAATAATATCATCGGACAGAGAGATAGACGTATTGTTGAGAGAGAGATCAATTGAGAAGTAGCTCGTGAATTCATAATTCAACTGAATTACCAGAAGAGTCCGAACTTGGTCCGAGGACATTCTATGTTTACAGGACTTCGAGAAGCAAACGTGGAAATTTGCGAATTCGTTAGAAAATTTGTATACTGAGATTACGAGGCTGCAGATAAGTTACTTAAGCAAAACAAACGATTATTTTAATTATGGACTCTATAAATTTAAAGAATTCCGGGAATTGCCACTCTTTTTAGATTTACCTGATATCCCATCTTGTGACAATTCTCTCATTTGCCCGTTTCTTCACACCACACAACTCTCTAATACGTTCATTCCTGAAGATATTTTTAATTATTCTTCTCACACCCTAATAGGTTTGTCCATGCTGCAATACATTGTACTTATAATCGATAATACATCCTATTCCAGACCATAGGTTCACTAATATACATTAAAACACGTCAACAACATTAACCTCATGTAAGACCTAGCGCACTCAAGACTTGCCCTCGTACATCCACCAATGATTCTACATGCAACACGCCCATACTTCCTGACAATATTCACAACTCTTCTAAACACTCTGCATCATCTCCGATTTCCTTTCCTCACACCATTACATAACCTAAACTATTAACTAATATACACCTTCCACGACACTATATACCAGTGATCTCCTTACACACCTCTACAAAAACCTCAAATCACACGAGGACTGTCCTCACTCACAACATAGACCTTCTCTTATCTGCAATTTTTCACAACTTCTCTGTTTACCAACCGACTTACAAATCTCATTGTACACCCAATAAATCTCAAACTCTCTTAGATTTGGCCTCACAAACTACAATCCCCTGCCAAACGTAAGAAAACGTACAATAAGCAGAGTTCCCCTCCACTCTCTTCCATCTCCTTCAGTTAACACGAGCTCCTGCCACCTCACCTCTACTTCCTTTCATAACCCCATCATACGCACAAATGTGAATAATCCAAGGGAGACTACATCACCACCTCACTACGCTATAGATCTTTACCAGCAATATAATTTTCGACTCCATTATTCTTCACACGCTTCAATATCTCATACAATGATTATCGATCTCCATTCAGAAGAACCTTCCACCAACACTGAAAATTGAGCTTCCAACCATAATATACCCTACCTCCATACACCTGTTCAGCTCAATCCTCCACTTAATCACATTCTATTCTCTCTCCCTCCCTCTTCCTCAATCAATTCACCTCTTCAATATCTTAACAAGATTGATCCACACATCATCCTACCGATTTTTGAAATATCGCACTTGTTTCCTTCACCATCAGTCCTCAGTCACTCGAACTCTACTCCATTCACCAACGCAATACCAGACATATATCAAACCTTTCCCCGTAACAACCACTCAACCTAAACTAATTTCACCTCATAATTCTACCATTATTTAACCCTATATGCACAGCTTACCTTAATATAAAGCCCAGAGATTAATATATGCTGGCTCTCCTTCCAAAATCCCGCCGAACATATTACCCTCCAATAAACGCTTTGTTGCACATCCAAATCCAATCAATCACCATCATCCGCCTCCCACTTTGCTGGTTTGCGACTCAATATTTCATCATATACTTGCCAAGCATTACCCACACTCCACCCTTACCGCTCTAAAAAGAAAAACCCATTAAACTCTATCCTTATTATGACTTATCATCCCCAAATACTAAATTCCTTCTTGCACCATACAAACCCCCACACAATTTCATATCATACTTCATTAAACATGAACATATGCAATATTGTCAAAACTGTTCTATATCCCACACTTCCCACTCAGCATCTTATTCATCAGTTACGGAGAAGCACACGTATTCCTTATAGATTATTCTAAAGCAGATATCTCCTTATTGATTCTTAACCTTTCACGCTTTCTTCCGAAGGCATCCTATTCCCTTGTAGTCCCCATTCATCTTCCTTCCTTCCAAAACCTTCATTTACCTCTTTTTTGTTCTCCTTTGAATATGCATCTATTAGAATATACCTTTTTTCCTCTCATATAAATTCAAAACAATCTGTTCATTTGATACTCATGCATGGCTTTTTAGAATTCAACACGCCTCTATTTTTCTTTAACTAGCTTGTATCACCTCATTCATTCCACAACTCAGCTGTTAACATTCTTACTCCTACTTTAGCACACACATCCACTTTCTTCTTTTTGCACTGCTAACAAACCGCTTCCTCATTTGCTTCCAGATTTGTTCAGTTTCAACTATGTATACATCAATCAACTCAAGAATGACTACTATCTTAAGAAAAGCGCTACTAAATTACTTAATCTGTTTATATATTTTCTATTTTCTCACTCTATAAAATTTACTGACCCTATACAGTATCTCGAAATTGAGATTATATTTGAATCAATTTACATTCAAGAAACATAACTAATACCATCAAGATAATACCGACCCCTAACCCCCCTCACTGATTTAACAAACATCCAAAATATACTTCAACATCATTCTTCATATCAACTTTAATTTATAAACTTTTCACTTTCGATACCATTCCTCTACCGTACATCACTCTAGACATATACCTATGCGTTACTCTGTCAATAATCTATGCACACGTAATATACATACACACAGATCCAAGGTTAACCAGATCAATCACCTTCCTACCATCTCTTTTCTCCTGACACGCCATAGCCACCCTGTTTACCATCCTTCTTTTGGAATCACCTATCCCAACCATTTAGGAGACACCAACACCATCAATCTTTTAAGCTCCACCTACCCCCACTTCCAAAACGTCAACTTCCATTATCCCACGCACCGAAAAACACTCGCACTCCTGTCAACAATATACCTATAGCACCCCATTGAACATAGTCACCCACGCCACACATACCCTTGCACCCTTTTAATCTTTAACTCCAACACATTAGACTCCTGTACTACACACGCAACACAATCTACCCATAGCTCTTGTCACCACACCAAGTCTACCTCCAGAATCCTGCCCAACTCCTCCTTTCCCCCTCTCATTCAATTCCACACCACACCACTTCATGTTTCACCGTTTCCTTCATGTCTTCTTCTTGTCCTGCGAGGCAGAATCAATTTGCCCTTTCTAAATACATCCACTCCCTCTTAGTTATATTTTTTGACTCTCATAAAATATTTTAGGAAATAAACCAAATTTTGATATTAAAATTTTATTACTATGCATTTTTCATTGATTATTAAAAAAATAAAAAATGAATTTTTCTGATTTATTTCTAAGTGAATTCTGACGTCACGCGAACACACCTATAAATCAAAACTCCTAAAAAATTAATATACAAACTTAACATCAATAAATAAACTACAAACTAGAAATACAATAATATACTCGGCTAAAATATATAAATGTATCCTAACATCATAATAAAACTAAAACCCAAAAAAAAAATAAAGAAATATATATATACTTAACATCAATTATAAAAATATATATATACTATATAAAAAAAAAAAGGATATAGAAAATATATATAAAAATTATAAATAATACCCCTCATATACATGATAAGTCAATATAGACATATGTGATATATAGGTGTAAATACAAATAGTGAAAATATAATTAGAAAATAATATTAATTCATATAACTACTTACCTCAGATACGCTAATAACTCCAAATAGAATATATTGACAAAATAAATTACGTAACCTTAGCAATCAAACTTTGCAATTGATCTTACAGAATTACAAAATATCTGCATGCAAAGGTTAAGATAATCTATGCCAATTTTCACTTCGAAATACATATATGGCCCCCGGCTTCAATAAGTATATAATGTTCACCAAAATAGCGCTCGTACCCTGTTTTGGCCCATAGTTCGAATGTGGCAGCGCGGCCAGGACCGTCTGAGAAATAGCTCTCATTCGGACGCCAGAGTATAATACCCGCCTTTCTCTCAATAGATACATCATAACGATAGAACAAGTAAGTGCGAATCAAGAATCACTACACTGCGACCGCGTCATACTGCTAGGGATCCAGAAGAAGTTCATATAGCCACTAGACGAAATGGTGAAAAATACATTTAGGCCGCAACACACGCGATATTTCATATACAATTGATTGTCTATTGTTCTTAATTATTGCCATTTTCCATTGAAACTGACATATTATCTCTTATTTTATTCGGATATTTCATTATGGTTTAGGTTTATAATGCTTTGAAATAACGTTTTTTTTGTTGTTTCCGTTTGTTTTTGAGCGGGAGCACTCTATATTCGTAATCGCTAACACCTCTTAGGAACAGAGCTCATAGGAAGGTATTCTCAGTTACTCTTATATGTCTCAGTCGACTTAGCGTAAAGGTGGACAAGACAACATGACGCCTCATCTGTTTGAGTACTTCTCAGCTCCCGTTTCCTTGCAGTGAAGATACATTTTAGGAATATGTTTTGACACTCCCATAATAAGAAAAGATAATACGTAATCAGCCCAGAACTATAAGTTAGCCCTATATGACTATATAATACACACTAGACATAGTAAATTAATAATATATATATATATATTACTAAAGAAATAACAAATAATAAATATATAGCAATATACTCGTCGAAATATGCAAGGTCCTTCAACTGCATAAAAATTAGATATAGAATATAAATTACACTAACTTAAAAAATGTAATTAGATGAATAAGTGATGTATAATCCCTATTAGCAAGCCACATGGAGACCACCTAGACTGTCAGTAACCAACCAATAATTAAATAAATTACAAGAATATATAAAGACGCAATGAGCCACCCTCCATGAAATGTCAAAAGTCACAAAATACATAATATAATTAATAATAAATAAAATTCAGAAAGCACCAAGCGACAAAAAAACGCAAAACAAAGGGCCTAATCGACTATCCCAAGTCAACCCAGAACTTCTATGAGATAAGAATATAATAGGAAAGCTGCATTAAACCTCTAGCAGTGTAAAAATCTCAACCCCTCAAGAGTGATAAGAATAAAATTACTTAAGAAACGCAACATACCTATTAAGACTAGTCCCTGTCAACATAAAAATTAAGATAATTAAGAAGCAGCTATTGGAACCACTCAATAAGAATCCAGTCAACACTACGATACATAATAATAGGATACTTAAGAAGCCGTCATGGGCAAAAAACCATATGCATAACAAGATCCAGTCAACCTTAAAAAGTAGTTAAAAATTAAATAATAATTCAAAAAAACAAGCATGTGACGCAGAAATCTTAAGGTCAGATCACTAATAATACGTAATAGCTCCACCTTGAAAGCCGCCATGGTCCGTCATTAAGACCGTCACAGTCAACAATAAAATATTAAATACATTAGGAAGCCACTTGGCACGCCTCTAGATGTCCAGTCAGACCATAAATAACTAATACTACGAATAATATTAAGAAGCCAGACATGGCGACATATCTAAGACTCGTCCCTGTCAACATAATAATTAACTAATTAAGACCGAAGCCACACTTCTCCTCTAATAATAATAATGTTTATCATAATAATAGAAAAAATAAACACATTAAAACTTGATGTGGTTGAAATGACTTGTGAGAAATGGAAAGATCGAGTAAATGTATGAAAGAATATACAGAATAATTTTTAATAATTTATAATTAGATATTATGAATAGTATTCCTCATAATATAAGAACCACAAGTCCAACCCATGGGACCTATTCAGCACGTGTCCCAGACCAACCAACAAGAAAATTAATTAAATAAGAGTAATATTCAGACGCATGCGGCCATATCTGACCTGTCCAATCCAACACATACACTTCACTAGATTAAGAAATAATTATTCTTAATACTTAATAATAGATGGCGTTAACGACGGACAGACTAGATAGCCATGCGGTTCTGAAATATTATTCTTAATATTTAATTATAGAATTTGATGGGACGATTAATAGAAATACCAATGCGATTTAATTATATAAAAAGTCATTCATTAATTAACAAACCTTACATTAATTGTCTCGCTTGCACATGGGACGGTACTAGTAGGCCCATGTATCGATCTAATTACAGAAAAAACTATTCCAAACTGTAAATTACATAATGTATTATTAAAAATTATGCTTAATTCTTAATTTTTATGGATTGACTGGGTCATTCTAGAGGAAACAATGCGCCGACTATTCTTCACCTCCATTATCTCCTTAATTTCAAAATTGGACTGAACAATCTAAAAAAAAACCTGTGGCTTCTTAAGTATTATTCTTATTAATAAATGAGATTAAGAATCTGTATTAAGAAGTCGAATGATATCAAGTTGCTTAATTATATTAATTCTTTCATTTATTAATTATTATTGGCATTGAAACATATGACGAGATCTAAGACTAGGCCATGCGAAAATTCGTTAGAGCTCCATATGTAAATAGTACTTATTATATTAATTCTTTATCTTTGACTCTTAAAAAAAAAAGGACCATTCTAGAAGGCCAATGCTGTCTTAATTATTATTTATTGTTGAGCTGAGATCTAAAAAAGACAATACGAATTCTATAGAGTTTATCGTTAGATTATTATGAAGTTGTAATGACTGCCGGACTTCTATAGACCAGAGAAAGATCATAGAGGCCAACTATCTTCATATATATATTTTTAATATATGAAAATTATATTGCGAATCGAGCCCCACCGCTTGAAAGTTCTTGATACAATCAGTTGAACAGAATATTCTGAAATATCTAAATATTAATATGGAATTGACTGGCGACATCCTCTAGACAGACCAATGCGGCCTTCTTACTATTAATTTTTTTAATAAGCAGCTATAGAGTTAGTTGTACATCCTTAATTTTCCCTTCAATGATTATTTTCCCTATTTATAGACTTTACCAAAAAAATAGAATCATGGATTATTCTGCCATATGATTTTTGATTTATTGCTATTACGAAAGACACAGAGATATATATATATTTTTAAGTTAATTTGAAATTTATGAAGTTGAATTTAACACTCAACATACGAAAAATAAAAAATTAGAAAATATCTCAATTAGCAAGAGCAACTCTGTTTCAAACAATATCATACACATATAAAAATGATCAACAAAAGATCATGGCTTACAAATGTTCTAATATTTACTGACTGTAACTTCCCAAATTATATTATTACAAATCAACACGTCTTCTCGTTCTGTTTCAATAATGTGTCAATAACTTATAAAGCCAATAAATATTGAAGATTTGAACTCAATATAGGAGTAGGTATAAAATAATACCTAATCAAACTAAAAAAAAAGTTTGTTTACAAATTATAAATCGCGTGACGTCAACTATATTCATAAAAATCAAATACAAACAAAATTGATTTATATATTTCTCAAAAAAATCCACAAACCTGAGTATTAAATGACAATAGCGACAAACTATGGGAGTCCCCGACAATAGACGCAAGAGGGGCACTTGCCCCCCCTGGAATTTGGGATGTTTAATTTAAGATTAATAATACTATAATAATATATATATAAGTTAGATTATATATATATAATAATATATATATATATATATATACTATAAGACAATATATAATAACTATATATATATCAAAATATAAATAATATTATATATATATATAGTATAAGCTTTGCCCACCCTGAAATAATTTTCTGCGGACGCCCATGACCATGCGGCTTCTTAAAGATTATTCTTATATATATTATCGCGTACTGGAGACATTCTAGAGGTTAATGCAGGTTTGTTAATTTATATTCTGAATAATCATTAAGAAGCTGCATTAACCCTCTAGTAGAATGTCCCAGTAACCCCATAATAGAATAACGTATAATACATAAGAAGCCGCCAGCATGGTCCTATTTAGACTGACCCAAGTCAACCAATAAAAAAATAATTAATTAAGAAGGCAACTGAAACTCTAGGATGCGCAGTCAACCCATAATAAAAAATAAATAGAATAATACTTAAGAAGCGCAAGGTCCTTTTCTTAGACTGTCCCAGTCACCCCATAATAAATGATCTTCTTTAATACATAAAGATAAAACTTAAAAGACCGCCACTTGACGAACTCTAAGAAAAAGTGTCCCAAGTCAACTCAAAATAAATAGAATGATACCTAAGACAGCCCATGGTTCCTTTTTAGGGGACGTCCCGTTCAACCATAAAAAAATTAATTAATAAGAAGCCGCATTGGCCCCCTAGAATGTCCACGAAATATCTCAATATAAAATATTCAAAAATAAATAAAAATTTACTAAGAAACAGCATGGGCCTATCAGACTGTCCCCTCAACCAATAAGAATTAATATAAAAAGAATAATAATTAAGAAGCCAAAAAACAAAAAAAACCAAAAGAAAAACAAAGAACAAAATTGACCTCTGATTCCCATCCAACGCATATAAATAGAATATACTTAAAAGCCTGGTATGGTCCTTTTCTCAATAGACCGTACCCATCAACGAATAAAATTAATAATTAAGAAGCCGCATTGGACCCCTCTAGAATGTCCCAGTCAATCACATCAATAAATAAAATAATAAGACTAATTACTTAAGAAGCGCAATGGGCAAAATATCTAGACAACTTCTACGCCTATCTAATTATCCTCAAAGGCAAATATCTACCTCCTCGTGCTTTACGTGTCGCGCCCTCTCCAAAAAGCATATCTATGCTTGTTAATTAAGGTGCTACAAATTGGCGACAATATTTCAATCACTGGCCTAAATATTATTATACAACATCATAGACAAAAACAATTATATATAATTTAGTCTTGCATTTTAGCATTAATTTTCAATTTATAACCCTAGAACCCTAGCGCTGGGCTTCAATATCTTACAATGAAACTATTAGAAAAACACACTAAAACGGAATCATCCTTTACAATGCAATAGTTTGTTGAAAATTGACAAAAAACACTAGAAAAAACTTACATACTATATAGTTTTATTTCCCTATTTTTTTTTTATTTATATTGAAGTTAAACACTTAAAATATACAAAAAAATAAAATAAAAATATCTTAAAAAAATAAAAAAATCAAAAAAGTCAAAAAAAATTCCAATAAATCAAAAATTGATTTTTATTCTATATTTAAAATCAAAGGTTAAAAAGTCAGTTGATTTTTTTAATTTGATTTTTTCGTGCCATCCTGCATCCATCACCATCCTTTTTTCAACCTCACATTTATATCCCCTTGACATTCCGTGTACCCATACGATTCATACAATTATAATAGAAATATATATAGTATATACCATACCCCAATAAACTTATATATACATAAAGTATATAATAAAAATATAATATAATATTATATAAATATATATATATATATTATATTATATATATATACTATATATATATAGGACTCAAACTACAACCCATATATATATATGATTTAAATATTAAATATATATATATATATATAATAATAATCATATAGTAATACTATAAAATCAATAATAATAATATATATATATATATATAAACCTTATATATATTATATCGTATATATAGTATACTATATCAAAGTTGTGTGATACATTATTTGTTGAAATATTGACAATGTAATTAAACAAATTTGATAAAGCAATTATTTATTACATCTTACATTACTCCCAGGAGGCTCCCTGGCTCGTCATGCATGGCCAACTTCTTCTTCACTTCCCCTCACTATCTTTCAAGACCGTTCCTTGCTCGACTTCAGACTGAATCATAGATGATTTTAGATATCTTCTAACCGAATTCTCTACCAGGAGACCTATCATTTCTTACTTGTCTCCCTGTGGTCTTCTCTCCGAGTCTCCGGCCATCTCCTCCGCTACCCTGCACGCTCAACTCTCCAAAATGTCCCCACACAACTTAGTTCTTCTGCATTACTATTGTTCAATATAGGATATCAATACCATTACTCCTTCTCTCTATTTCTTCGTTTCTTAGCTCTATCCTCCATCGGTCTTTTCCAACCACCTCGCTCTTATACAATACATTCATTTACAGTTCGCATTCCACTCTCTCTCATGCTACGGCATATCAATGTTTTTCCGCACCCACGATTACAGGAGACCGGTGTACAAAATGCTCTCGAAATTTCCTCTTCACCTCCCTTCCAATCTCATTATCCCTGATAATGAGATACAAAGCTTTACTGTTCTCCCGTACTTATCAATTCTCGCAATCTCCAAAGCACTTCCTCCCTCTCTACAAACATTCCCCCAGATACTTGTATTTTCTCTACGTTTCAATCACCACGTGATCAATGTCCATCCACTCCACCACCAATCGTCTTCCTCCTCTCTACTATCATAATTTCTGTCTTTCCACGTTCGATGCATAGGCCACTACTTCTCTGTGTGTTATTATCCAAAAAGCCAACGCACCTCAGTTCTCTCCGTTCTTCTCACTCCATAAGCGCAGGTCGATCCGCATTAGCATCACATCTCCATCCAAGTCCATCCACGCTCTTCCTCAATGACATTATTATTACAATCCGAATATGCCCACGACAGAGATGTGACAACACACTTCTCTCTATTAACGCCAGCTCCACTCAAACCATTTCTCGTCTTTCTATATAGGAAGTTCTCTATATTACATTTGTCATTTTGTATACAATACGTCAAAAGCCTTATTACTTAAGTAACCCACCCAACTCCGTAAAATCTCTCTTAACAACTCGAACAATTTCTTCCTACGTACCGAATCGAATGCCTTTTGTTACCATATATCGACTGCAGGTAAGCTTTTTTTATTATAATCATTCTCAGCGTGCAATGAGTTATAATCAAGAGCCATCTATTCGCACGCTACACATACTGCTCCTCCCAATAATTATAAAAATTAAAAAATCAGAAAACACTAAAAATTTGTAAAGAGGAAAAAATTTTTGTAATAATAATAATAATATAAATAATAATCAATAATGAATAATAAATGATAATATAATTAATAATACATAATATAATTAATTAATAATAATAATAATAATAATAATAATAATAATTAATATAATAATAATAATAAATAATAATAATAATTAAAAAATAAACAGTATAGCTGACGTACAATTTTCTAAATAATAATAATAATATTTAATTAGATCTATCACTTTACTTGTAACCTAATCCAGTAAATGAAACTTACAGGCTATATAGTATGGCTATTGAAAGAAGAGCTATTTGGTCTAATTAGATTGAATGACTATTCCATAGATATTCATTATTATTATTATTATTATTCATTATTATTATTATTATTATATTATTATCATTATTATATATTATTTTTTATTAATTATTATTATTATTATATTATTTATTATTACTTCAAGATTACCAAATTCCTAAAAACCTCCTTACATTTTTCGTTAATTTTTCTTCTTGAATTAAAGGCAAATTATTGCTTCTGAACGATCAGGTTTTTCGTCCCTACGTTGAGAACATTCAAGATATGATTTTATTTAAGAACGAAGCCAAAAATTAAAAATTAAATATCAATATTGCAAATATAACCAACTCTGAATATTAACATTATTATTTGGTACGAACTTAAAATTTGAAGTTTATAATAGAAGTCTATTTTAGATGCTGGTACTAAGTAATATGTGAGGTAATCGGAATTCGTTATATTTTATATTAATGTTCCTTCAATAAGAAGGGACTCCCTCCCCAGTCTAAGATCAGAAAATTCCCTCTTTTATTCAAAATTTTAAAGTAATTACATATTTCAATTTATTTGTGCAATTTTTTTTGTTCTTCTGCACTAGAATGTTATATTTATTTGGTTGTGTACTTGTGCGCAACATACGCTGACGAAGTGTATTCGTCGTATAACCAATGTAAGTGGCGTTACACCCACTCGTTGGAATAGAATTGATACACGACGTTGGTACACTCGCCAGCAGATGGTACATTACGAGCAGCAAGATGATAATTTTGTTAGCTGATAATAGCTTTTATTATTATTATTATTATTATTATTATTATTATTATTATTATTATTATTATTATTATTATTATTATTATTATATTATTATTATTATTATTATTATTTTTATTTTTTTTTATTTTACTATTTTATTATTTTTATTTTACGCAGAATTATAGACTATAATGATTGCCTTTCTCGAGAATTCTCATTTTGCCAAGATCACTCTTATGTAATTTATTCAGATTCGCTCATCGCGCTCCAAGCGCTTAAAACCCCCTTATTCTAAAAACAATGTTATCCGCTGTACAGCAATTTCTTCGTCTGCTCTACTCCCGTAAGAAACAAATCATTCTATGTTTGACCCCCTCTCATGTAGAGTAACTGGCAATGAAATCGCTGATAGAGAGGCCAAAAATGGCTGCCTCTTTTCGGAGCTGTTCCAGTTACCTCGCGAATTCCATTCGACAAGACCGCCTCACATCAACTGATGGCTTTCGATCTTTTTTCAAGACTGCTGGGCGAATGATCAGCGGGGAGCGAAAGTTAGAAATATAAAGCCGAGCATTGGTGAGTGGTCTTCCTCCCACCGACGAGACCGCTTACACGAAGTGATACTTGCACACCTCCGTATTGGTCACACCAATATCACTCACAGTCACTATATGTCACAGGACATATGCTGTCGCCATACCCCGCAATCTGTTCGCCATATCTTCATTGATTGTTCCCAACTGGAGTCCATTCGCTGTCGTCATTTTCCTACTTTATGGTCCATAATACCTTCTAAAAGATTATCCCATATCTTATCTGAATCTTCCCACTTCAGCAGTAACTATTTTCTTGTATCTCCAAGAAGTAAATATTCATTACAACATATGATTTTGTTATGTAATATTAGGACTATTTATAATGTAAGGATATAATTTTATTTAGTTTTTATTTATTTTTGAATGAATATTCATTTCGCCCTTCAAATTTTCCTAGACATTTAAAATATGTATATGCCACGACCCACCCATGGAGTTGATTATTCAACCCAGTGTGGCCGTTTCTTTGTGAGCCGTGGTAGGTCCTGTAAATATTATTATTATTATTATTATTATTATTATTATTATTATTATTATTATTATTATTATTATTATCATCATCATTATCATTATCATTATCATTTTAATCGCTCTTATAAAAAAGCCCATAAAAAGTTCCTTCTGTCATTTCTTGAATGATAAGTCTAGATCATACCATTTGTTATTGAATTGATCAAAGAGTATTGCAGTGTTCCATTTGTATGAGCGTTTTAAACGCATTCATTGACCTATTCCATCTGGCGTTTGCAAAGCGTCAAAAGCGCTGAGTTTTTAACTCTTTTAGAAGGCTCTTAAAAGAGAGGACAAAAAAAAAAAAAACATTACCATACTTTAATGAGAAGGGAAAGTAAATTGATCTTATTGCATTTATTTGGAATAGAGGATCAAATCAACTGTCATTTAAGTTATTATTATTATTATTATTATTCATAACTTCACACTGAGGACTGTCCTCACTCACAACCATAACCTTACTCTTATCCACGTTAACTTTCAAGCCCCTCCTTTTACACACCCTGCCAAATCTCTCTACCAATCCTCTCAAACTCTCTTCAGATTCGCCACACAGAACCAAATCATCCGCATATAATAGGTAGGGCACCCTCCACTCATCTCCATTCTCCATCATTCTAACACCATTTCCTGCCATCCCCACCTCGAATTCTTTCATAACCCCATCCATATACAAATTGAATAACCAAGGAGACATAACACAACCCTGTCTCACTCCGCTATTAAATCCTAAACCAATGATCATTAGATTAGATTTAATTCTAATATATCTTAAACTAATGTAATATTTCTTAATCCAAAATGAATTATAAGCAAATAAGTCTGAATACTTATAAGTGAAAAGTAATTTAATTGCATGTTAATTATTTTTTTACTTTTTGTATTTTATTATTATTATTATTATTATTATTATTATTATTATTATTATTATTATTATTATTATTATTATTATTATTATTATTATTATTATTATTATTATTATTTTAGCAATAGCTCTGTTTTTATAAATTTGGTTATTGTTATTAGTGTTAACTACGATTACTGCTTTTACTCTAACTTTTTGTTATCATTATGATGATGTTATCATTGCAATTCACGATTATTACCACTACTATTTATATTAATCATATTAATATTCTTGCGCAATCATACTTGCAAAATGAATTTCTGCTTTGCAACTTAAAAGTAAGGCTTCAATTTTCTTTATTACTGTTATTTTATAATTTTGTTTCATGCGTTATTTGCGTATGTGTTGTGTGTATGTGTTCAGATGGACAATCCAGGGTTCACACTTTCTGGAAAGTCAGGGAAAGTCAGGAAAAAAAAAATTGGTCAGGGAAAGTCAGGGAAACGTTTTAAAATATGCTGAAAGTCAGGGAAATTCCAAAAAAGTCAGGGAAATTTCCAAACATATGAAGAATGATCCATGGACCAAGTTACATATTTTTGATATATTTTTTTTCCTTACTGTATAATTGTGGAATGAGAGATGTATTTGATAAGTGAATGAAAAGGATGGGCGAGGAATGACATTCCATAAATCTACTTCTAATTTCTATCCTGTTTCTTTCTATTTTTAGTTCACTATTACCTACTATTCTTCCTATTCTGTTCGTAGAAGTTGTTCCAAGTTCATCCTTCCGATTGAAGGTGATTTGTATATGGATGTGTTTTAGACTGTATGACTTATGACTTAATCTGTTTATATCTTTTTCTTTTTAGGGAATTATACTTTTTGAGGTGTTTTTTTTTGAGGTTTGACGAAGTGATTTTTGATTTTTGTGCAGTTGAAGGTATTTATTATTTATTTATAAAATGACTTCAAGCAAAAAAAGCTTAACTTTAACGACCAGTGGTTGGACGTCAAACTGAACCTTGGTTCATTCCTGTTCACAGATTTACAATGTCTTGTACTTAATATTATGGAAAGATTTCTTAAGTCCAGTAAAATGCCTGCTACAACCAACATCTAAGCTTTTTGCATTAGATTTACACTGACAAACTTGAATGCCAGACTGTGCAAATCAAAATGACAGAAAAGATATTAGAAAGATGTCCTCTGAAGTACAAGACCTGTCCAATAGCTCTCATCATTGGATCCTAGTATGTTTTTTCCTTCCATCAGCGCAGAACAGGGAAACAAAGATTTGATTTATTGCTAGAGGCTTTGTACACCAATAACCGAATCACAGATTCCTGTTGCTGAGAAAGAAAAAGCCTATACTCTACTTTGCAGTGAAGATCATTCTACCCTTGAATTAAAATTCCAAAATATTTTGGATGGTGATTGTCCTTCCAAGAGACTTGATGAGTTTTTTCCTTCTATAGTACCTGGGAATCAATGTTATCCGGAATTGTGGCAAATTATTAAATTAGGGCTGATATTTTCGCATGGAAATGCGACAGTGGAAGGGGGTTTTCTATAAATTAGCAATTTTAAGTGGAAAATCTGAAAGAACATAGTCTGACTTTCTCAAAGAACAGTGCAAAATGCTATAAGACCTCATGAAAGTATTCATAAAGTTTCTATCACTCAAAAAATGTTGACAAATGTAAGAGCTGCCCAATAGGAGATATGAAGAACATTTCAAAGAGTCAAAAAAGAAAAAGAAGAAGAGAATAAAAAAGGTTGAAAAAAAAGAATATTATCCATACAGATCAATAAACTTTAAGAGCAGAGAGAGAAAGATGTTAAAACTGAAGACTTTAACAGAAGAAGACGCTAAAATCAAAAATTCAAATGCTTGAGAAGAAAAAGTTAATCTAAATCTCCCCATTTAGAACTTTTGTGATTACAGTGGACGCTATTCACCTAGGCTATTAATGTAAGCTTTTATTTATTTTCTTTTTTGTATAAATAAAACTGTTTTCTTTTGGAAAAAATAAAAAAGGAGTGCTTTGGACGGTTATGGGTAAGGTATAGGCTGATTACTAAAAAAAAAGTTTTTTTAAATTCATCCATGATGATGAACAATTTCTAAAGTAAATTTTCAATAATTTAATGTATGAACTGAGTAAATAGGCTGCAATAATAATTAATAGATATTTTATACACCAAAAATAACGAACACGCTGGTCAGGGAAAATTTGCAGATTTGGTCAGGGAAAGTCAGGGAAATCAAATTCAAAATTTTAGTGTGAACCCTGCAATCTTAGGGGCGTGTTAGGTGTGAGAAGAATTGATAAAATGAGAAACGAACACATTAGGGAGCTGTTTGGTGTGAACAAAGGCGTAAATGAGAGTACATTGAAATGGTTTGGTCATATGGAAAGGATGGATGATAGTCGGTTGGTTAAGTGGATATATAGTGGTGAGTGTGTTGGGAATCGACTGACTGAGAGACCGAAGAAAAAGTGGATTGAGTCAATAAAGGAATGTCTGAAGAAGAAAAATACGAGTTTGGCAGAGGCGAGAAGAAAGGTGCATAACAGGAGTGAATGGCGAGGTTTTGCGAGGGGGTATGGTATGGTCGTGGGTTTGCATCAGGAGATGAACCCCACATTGAGTGAGAACCCGTTGCAGTCTTATGAAACTTCAGGGTGAATTTTTCATTCTGCGATGAGTTATCACTTGGGGGCATGTTCTTCCACTACTTTTCTGTTCCGGTGTATGCTACGACCTCACCTCCTGTCTGGGGATAGGAGGAAGATGATAATATATATATATATATATATATATATATATATATATATATATATATATATATATATAATATATATATATATATACTATATAAATATATATATATATATATATATATATATATATATATATTATATATATATTTTCCTTTTCTTTCCTTTACCTACCTCTTCTTCCCAAGACTGGGAGAAAGGTGCGCTACAAGCATCGGAAAAGAAAAGCAGTAGGAGAGTATGACAAATGTCGAAAAAGAAGCCCCAGCCTTACGCACCCTCTGTGACCAATTAATTAGTAAGAACTACGTCGCAAATCAGAAAATTGCCACCCTAGACGTTCATGGGACCCGCGACGGAATTCCCTATGGTAAGTCGTCAAGTGTAGGGTTCAATCCCCCTGGGCCAAGTGGGCACAACCATAACCCTACAACACCCCGCCATTCTCTCCTATCATGCACCTTTCTTCTGCGCCTCTGCCAAACTCACATTTCTCTTCAGCTGCAAACATTTCCTTTAACTGACTCAATGCCACTTTTTTCTTCGGTCTCCCAACCGGTCGTTTCCCAACACCTCACCACTATACATCCCTAACGCACCGACTAGCATTCATCCTTTCCACATGACCAAACGCATCTCAACATACTTTCATTTATTCTTCGATTTACTCCCTTTCTTCACACCAAGCACAACTCTCTAATTATGTCATTCCTCATTTTATCATTCCTTTTCACACTTAGCACACCCCTAAGATTGTCCATCTGAACACATTGAACTTTAGATCTATACTTCTTATTGCAGACCATAGTCTCGCTACTATACAATAACACAGTAACAACATACCCTAGATGCAAGACCCTAGCGCCACTCCAGACTTAGTCTATATATATATATATATATATAATATATATATATATAATATATAATATAATATATATGTATATATATATATATATATATATTATATATATATATTCACCAATCTCCTCACAATTTGTTACCCTAACATTCCATGTACTCAGAACGATTCATAGATTTTTCGCCCAAAAGATAGAGGTCGCTTAAAGGCGATGCAACGAACCTTCCCGAGGCATGCCCATTAGCATTCCTGCCAAGACACTTTGGTAGTGGGTTGCCAAGCCCAACTAACACTGTTCCCTCTAGTCGCTTCCTACGATATATATATATATATATATATATATATATAATATATATAGTATATATTATATATATATATATATATATATATATATAATATATATATATATATATATATATATATATATATACAGTATGGTTGGCGACTAAAAACCGGCCCGACAAACCACCCTACCTACCTAATAAAATCCACCAGTTATATTTAACTATATTTTTCTGATTTGAAAAAAAAAATCTGATTAATGGATTTTAATAAATATACACTTTAATATTTGAAAGAACTGCCCACATCGTATGTCCTACGTGTCGTAGAAGTCGACTAAGGGACGGTGGTAGATGGGTTGGCTGCCCACTACTACTTATCTCTTGCCAGGAACGCTAATGCATGCCTCGGAGAAAATCGTGATCGCGGTAAATGGTCTTCTATCTTTCGACGAAAATGTATGAATCGTATGGGTACATGGAATGTCAGAGGAATAAATGTTGAGGAGAAGAGGAGAGAGGTGATGAATGTATTTAGAATGGGCAAATTTGATTTGCTCGCGGTGACTAAAATAAAGATGAAAGGAAATGGTGAAAATGAGTGGTGTGGTGTGAAATGTGTGTGTGCTTGTGTGGAAAGGAATAAGAGGGGGAGAGAAGGAGTTGAAATTTTGATGAATGACTTGTAGTACAGAGCTATGGTAGACTTTGTGAGTGTGAGTACTAGAATTCTAATGGTTAAATTTAAGTTTGAAAAGGTCAAGGTATGTGTGGTTGTGACATATCGGTCCATCTGAGGGAAATGTTAAAGAGTACGATTTTCTGGGATAATCTGAATGATGTTTTGGATTGGGTGAGTAGGAGCTTCAAATTGATTTTGTTGGGTGACCTAAATGGTTGGATAGGAGATCAAAAAAGGATGGGATAACAGGTGGTTTTGAGGTGTCGGGAGAAAATGAGAATGGTAGGAAGGTGATTGATTTCTGTGAGGAGAGAGGTATGTGGGTAAGTAAGTAATATTTCCTTTAAACACAAGAGTATCCATAAGTATACTAAGAGTTAGTGTAGGGTTAGAGATGGGTATCGAAGTGAAAAGTGATTGATTTTGTGTGTGTTAGTGAAGAAGATTTTGAAGTATGTGTTGGATATTAAATCAGTGAGGGAATTAGGAATGGGATTATCGAATCAGTATGTTGTTCTATGTAAAATAAGTTAATGGGGGCTTGGATGAGAGGAAGTTGTGATAAGGAAGGAAAGTGGTACGAATTAAGAGGTGAGAAGTTAAGTGAACAAGGTAATAAGGTATAAGTATCTAAGAGTGCTAGCAAGTAAAGCAGTTGAATGTGAACTGTTGAAACAACAAATCTGAAAGCAAATGAAGGAAAAGCAATTGTTAGCAGTGCAAAGGAAGTATGTGGATGTGTGCTAAAGTAGGAAGTAAGAATGTTAACAGTGAGTGGTGGAATGAAGAGGTGATGCAAGCGGTTAAAAGTAAAAAAGGAAGCGTGGTTGAATGTACTAAAAGCAAATGATGAAGTTTCAAAAGAAAGATGTTTGGAATTATATTAGGAGGAAAAAAGAATACTAAAGAGGTGCATACGTAGGGAGAAAAGGAAGGGAAAATGAACAGTTTTGGAAGGGGATAAATGAGGACTTACAAGGGAATAGGAAGCTGGCTTCTGAAAGGAACCGCGAAAGGTTAAGAATGGGAATAAGGAGAACCTGCTTAGAAAAATGAGTAGGGATGGTGCTTTTGTAACTGATGAAATGGATGTGAGGGGAGTATGGAAAAAACACCTCGAAAATCTGTATAATATTAGCAGTAATGAAGAGGTGATAGTGAATGTGTGTGGGTTTGATGGTGCAAGAAGGAATAGGTATTTTGGGGATGAGATCATTAGTAAGGAGGAGTTAATGGGTAGAGTGAGAAAGTTTAAGAATGGTAAATCTACAGGAATAGATGAAATAACTGGTGAAATGATCAAGAACGGAGGCGAGATGTGATTGATTGGATTTGGAAGTTGTGTAACAAAGCCTTTATGGAGGGTGTAGTTCCGAGGGATTGGAGGAGAACAGTAATAGTACCCTTATACAAGGGTAAGGGAGATAAGGGGAACTGTAGGAATTATAGGGGAATTAGTTTATTGAGTGTTGTAGGGAAGATATATGCTGGTATTTTGGTCGAAAGAGTGCCTAGCGCGACTGAAGAACCGATTGGTGAAGAACAAGGTGCGTTTAGGAGTGGTAGAGGATGTGTGGATCAAATCTTTACATTGAAACAAATGATTGAGAAAATGAGGGAGAAGAATAAATTGTATTTAGGTTTTATGGATTTGCAACAGGCGTACGATAGGATTAATATGGAAGCTTTATGGCAGGTGTTAGTGATATATGGTGTTGGTGGTAGGCTTCTGAATAGAATCAAAAGTATGTAAGAATAAATAAGCGTGGTGTAAGAATAAATAGTGTCAAATGTGATTGGTTTGATATTATTAGCGGAGTGAGGCAGGGATATGTTATGTCTCCATGGTTATTCAATTTGTATATGGAAAGGTTTATGAAAGAATTAAAGAGGGGGGTGGCAGGAAATGGTGTTAGAATGATGGAGAATGGAGGTGAGTGGAGGGTGCCCTACCTATTATATGCGGATGATTTGGTTTTGTGTGATGAATCTGAAGAGAGTTTGAGAGGATTGGCAGAAAAGTTTGGCAGGGTGTGTAAAAGGAGGGGTTTGAAAGTAAA
>JABUQX010000816.1:0-41958 GCA_015478945.1 Trachelipus rathkii
CATCGGCAATGCATACTGCCAGGTCATCCATATTTTTCCTCTTTAGGTATGAAATTTTCATTATAATAGAATGAGAGCAGAAAAGCACGTTCACCGCGTAACTTGCTTTGAGGTAGAGCAGTCGACGCTCGTCGACTAAGCTCTTCAATATCTAGAACTTTCATACTCATCTTCTGAGCTTTCTGAAAAAATGAATTGAGAAGGTAAGTAATAACGGAGATAGTTGTAGTTGCATCACTACAATATGTTCAGATGTTCCCTTTTCTTCTTGAACTTCTGCAACCCTTTAATCCAAATGACCAAATTGCAAAGTGAAGATTAAGCTTTTTGTTGTTGATCTTCAGGTAGGCTTACCCTGTAGATAGGATCAATTAAAAACAGTTAGTAGAATATCATTGTCAATGAGAGAAATTTCTCTTCGTACCATGGAGTTTTTATTTCTTTAGCAGCTTAAATATAGAATGCTGTAAGTTTGAAGTTTGAATTGATTTTACAAAATTCAAAATTGAAACAAAAAGGGGCAGGTTAAAAAACTTCGAAAGTTTGCCATTGCATTTTGAAATGTGGAAGTCGCAAGTCAGTGTAGAACTTGCATGAGAATGATTGAAGTCACCAACAGAAACACAATTCACAACTTCGTCAGTTCAAAATGTTCTGACTCCAACTCTTACTTTCTTGACTGTTCCAGCTGCGACCCAAAAATAATTTCGATTCGTCTCCTAAAAATATAAATTACGACTCCGACTCCAACTCGACTCCGACTCCACCTTTTTCCAAAATTACCGACTCGACTCCGACTCCACCCTCTTCAAAATTAACAACTCCCCGACTCCGCGACGTCCGAACTTCCGGACTTCCGACTCCACAAGCCCTGGATACCAAAGCGAACAACTTTTCCAGCTGTGCTGAGATTAATTATGACGAGGAAAAGAAGAGATACATTAGAAAATGCAGAAATTGTATTCCTAATTAATCCAACTTGCCGCTTCTTAAAGTTACAAACACTGGAATAACTACAAAATGCATCTTTAGTCGGATTTACTTTCCAGTTATCCATACAGCGTGGAGGATGGGGAAGTGGATGGTGTTGTGCATTGTGCATGGGACCTCGTCCCGCATTCCATCGCTTGTACAAAGGTAAAAATTTTAACATCCGAAGGACCAGAATGGTAAAAAATTTGTGAATTGATAATAATGAATAATAATAATAATAATAATAAAATAATAATAATAATAATAAAATAATAATAATAATAATAATATATTATTATTATTATTATTATTATCTATTATTATTATTACTATTATTTTTATTATTATTAATTATTATTATTATTATTAGTAGTAGTAGCTAGTATGGGTAGTAGTAGTAAACAAAGCAATGGCTAAATTTTGTTTTTATTGCATAACCGCAACCGGCAACCGCGGTTGTTGAAAATTTTTAAGAACCGCAAAACCAAAAAAAAACGCGACCCGCAGTGTTGAAAAAATTTTAGGAACGCAAAAAAAGCAGCGGGTTATGCAAAAACCTGAGCTTCGTTCCATCACTAATATATATAATATATATATATCTAAATATAATATATATAATATATATATATTATATATATTATATATATATATATATATATATTATACTTTAATATATATATATATTATATATATAATATATATAATACTATATTATATATATATATATATAATATAATATATATATTTAGTATATACTATATAACTATATACTATAGAACGCCTCGTGGCGCAGGAGGTTGAGTCGTCGCCTCTCATACGAGAGGATGCTAGGTTCAAATCCTCCGAGTAGCAGTTGGAGTTTATCTACCTGGAGCAAGAATTAAAACTCGACTGCGAACACGTTGGTGCGCTGGTTGAAAGCCGGCCTTAAAGTTTGATCTCCTGTAGTCCCCCTGTTAACCCCCTGCCATAGGGGATAAAACACGTTAAATGGTAGTTTTATAGTATATATATATAATATATATATATATAATAAATATATATATGATTATATATATATTATATATATATCATATATATACTAATATACCTATATATATATAAGTAATATATATATATATACTATACCTAATATATATAGGGCCAGCGTTTACATTATGTCCCCTGCTTCTAAGAAAAAACTAGCAACAGGTACATAAAAACAATACATTTTTGAATTCAGCGAACATTAAAATGCAGGAACAAAAAAAAAATTAATTAATAATTATTAATTTTAATAAATAACTTTAAAAAATAAGACTGCATCGTACGTATCAAACTTTAATTTAAACATGAATCTCATTAAAAAAATAACTGTTTTCTTTATATTGCATTCAAACACTTATATTAACACGAAGAAAATTTGATACATTTTTTCTGGATTAATAACTAAAAAAATAGTTTTTATACTTTCGAAAATTATTTCACCAGCACTCACGGGTTGTGGTTATAGGGGCGGAGCCCCCCTTGGAATACCCTTGTGTGCCATGCATTTACGTTAATAAATTAAAAAAAAAATAATTTTTTCATTCCATCTTATGCAAGTCGTAATTTTCAAGATATCTGCCGAACCTAATATTGGGGGGATCATGTCTCAGAAATTTTGGGGGAGGCGACAATTGTCGTACATCAAAACATATTTATTATTTTTTTTTATACACTTCATTTTATTTCTTCTTCATTTTCCTGCATTAGAATGTTCTCCGATTTCAAAAATGTAATAAGTTTTTACGTAACTATCATAGTTTTAAGATACAGGGGGCCCCGAATCTAAACGCTGACCACACACACACACCACACACACCACCACACACATATATATATATATTATATATTAATATATATGATATATATACATATATATATATTAATATATATATATATAATATATATATATATATATATATATATATATATATATTATAGTATATATATATGAGTATATTATATATATATGCAATTATATTTTTCATTATATTGCATTCAATTTTACGTCAATTACAGGTGAGATAAATTCGATTAATATTTTATTTACTGAATTATTCATTACACATTAAAAAATATTTACGATCAATAAAAATGAAAGAGATATGATAAAAAGTTGCATTCACTCCGAGGTCCTTATTGTTTGCACTCTTGAAGATTCGCAGGCAAAGTGTCCCCCGAATCAAGATTTTGAAATTCCGGATTTAGACACTTTTTAAACTGATGCAGCGAGATTTACAGCTTAAAAAAATTTCATGCCTTAATATTTGCAGCACCGAATCTAGATGGTTCTAGCTATTTAAGCAACTATCAGTCATTGTTTTAGAAAACACCAATCATTGTTCTAGCAAGAACCAATCATTGTGCTACCATTGTTCTAGCAAGTACCTATCATTGTTCTACCAATCATTGTTTAAATAAGTAGCAATCAATGTATCTACCAATCATTGACTCTATTAATTAATGACTTCGTATTTTCGGTCGTTCCAATAACTTGAGTGCATCAAAGCTATTTTAAATATTGTCTTGTTGTATATGTTTTAATCTCCCCTTTTTTTTATTTCATCATATTAATTAAGTTAGTGGTCTGATTTTATTTTTATTTATTTAATTTTCGAATGCGCACAATTAAGCATATATTGCGCTCTTATTTTTATATACTGTATGTCAGCTGCATAGTTGTTTACTTCGAGTGTTTTCACGAAAATCAATTCAGAAAATTAAAGGAAATTCGCCGGATTCCCGCTAGAATATTCAGTGTAGCCGGATGTCTAATTCGTATTTTCGTGAGAACCACACCCTTTCAGTTGAGATAGTGACGTGTCCGTATACAGTTTGCAATCTCGTAATTAATAAGAATAACTTTACGATAAAAATCTATGAGAATAATTAAAGTCTAATGTATATTGCATTGGACCCTCATGCGCGTTAGGGATTCTCATCGGACTTCGCCTTCGTTAGGAGAACATTTGATTATTGGCAAGAACAAAATACCTTAAAAGTAGTGCTTCCAATTTGCATTGAGTCTAATGAGTGTAATGGTGTTAATGTCACATAATGACTCTAACATAAGGCTTTGAATTACATAATGAACCGTGACAGAGGATATTAATTAATGCATGCAATTTTATTGTTAACCGAAATATGCAATGTTAATGTTGAACGAAAAGTTGCGTCAACGTGATATAAAAATAACGTGATACTTTTGATTTGTATATAAAATATGATGTATAAAGCAATTATACATGTTACGTAATAATAGTGATTAAACTCACTTTAAAAAATAAAAATAAAACTTTAAAATATATATTTTTTAAAGTTATATATTGAAAAATGAATATATAACGTTTCAAGTTAATATTAATATATAATATTATATATATATATATATAGTAAATACTATAAATATACTATATATATATATATATATATTATATATATATATATATAATATTATATATATATATATATATATATATATATATATATATATTATATATATATATATATATATATATATATATATATATATATATAATAAGCAATAAAAATTTTAAGTTTAACGAAATGAATACGAGTAGGGGAAATACTTGAATGGCATAACATGGTTGTAGCGTGGAAAATAATAGGCAAAATTCTACGTAATGGTGCTGACAGAATGTTACGTAACTTTATTGATGTATTAATGAAGTACGTTGCATAGCTGGACTTGCATAACGTTATAGCCTACGCCCTAAATGCACGAACATGTACCATTACAAGAAAACTTAGTTATGAGCTAAATAAATAAATAGTTTACAGTCAAATTTAAACCAGTTCTACCAAGAATTAAAATAAATATACAAATAAGTTGAATTAAACAAATTTGAGTAAAACTAGCCTATCCCAAGGCTATTTACCCAAATAAAGTTAATAAACTAAATGAATTAAAACAATAAATAAATATAAAAGTAGCTAAAGACTGCATTATGCATAACATCTAAACTAAATACACTTGTAAATATACAACTTAGACAATAAATGGGATAGCAATTGTAGCACAAGCTTCTCTTCCAATCTCACTTGCATGTCATATTTTTCAAGTCCTGACAGGTAGCATCAGGTATGTTTCATGCAATTTACGTTTAAAAAAACATCACAAATTATAATTAATGTACCAAACTATAGTGGTCAATTCTATGTAAGAATTATAAATTAATTTAATTAATAAATTAAATAAATAATTATGGAAACATTGTTTCTTATTGTTTTTTATCGTGGATGGGATGTAATTTTGTAAATGGAAGGCCCACATATAATTGTTATTTTTATTAGTATAGCTACGCTAGCATTTTTTCGGAAATGAATAAGCCATTTAAATGATAGTAATGCTGACAGCCTTGGAAAGGATATTTTATCCAATTGTTTTTATTTAATACACAACGATTCTCTAAAACATTTAGTATAGTCATATAAATTTAATCTAGCAACGGTATTAAACCTTTGTTAGGATATTTAGATAAATAGGCCACTTTGCTAACCTTTGAAAATTATTAGGATCATACATTGAAGAGGGTAGCAAATGGTGTTGAAATTATAGTAATACTGTAGGCGGTTTTATATATATCATATAGCGTATAATCATATTTTAAAGTGGGTTAGATAGGCTAGGCCTATTTGGATTCACAGTGAAACACTTGAGATGTGAATTATCAAAGGAAATTTAGTGTAATATATTAGGCCTAATTTCTATATTTCATAATATTAGGTCAAAGATATATTTATTGTGAATGTAAGCAAAGATTTGGGGTAAGTGTGGAGTAGGGCTATACTGGACTTGGCTTCATGAAATACTTTTATTAAAACTATATAAAATTTAATTTATAAAAATTATTTTTAAAGAATTATTTTAATTTTTTTTTTTTTTTTTTTTGGTAATAGTAAAGCAGAGGGCTATCAAAGACTATTATATTAAAAAAAATTAGTGAAATGAAAAGTTCTTGTTGGCCTCTTTTGAAGAAAAAAAGTTACAGCCTCCTCTAAGTTGTTAAAACTCGCATACTTTTCATTTTTGATTTTGATCCATCCGGTTTAGGTCTCATTTCAGGCCCTCTATTAGGTTATGGATAAGTTTTGTTAGGTAGTACACAGAGAAACAGCCTATGTAATGCTGTAAACAAAAACTTAGATCTAACTTGAATTAGGATGCCCATAAAATGAGCCATGAGGGCCCACTAATTTTTTTTGTCTATATAAGAGAGCCTATAGGAAAATTTTTAAACTTTGAGAGGCTTGCTAACGTTGTTTCCCTTAATTTTCATTTGTCATCTTTCGTTTTTTTTTAACTTTGATTATTATTTTTTTTAGAGTTATATCCTGTGATTTAAAACAAAAAAAAAAAAAAAAAAAAAAAAAAAAAAAAAAAAAAAAAAAAAAAAAAAAAACAAAAAAGAAAAAAAAAAAAAAAAAAAAAAAAAAAAAAAAAAAAAAAAAATAAAAAAAAAATTAAAAAAAACAAAAAAAAAAAATAAAAAAAAAAAAAAAAAAAAAAAAAAAAAAAAAAAAGATAAAAAAAAAATGGATTTTTAATTTTAATAAAGGAGTAAAAATACTGCCAATTTTCATTTTCACAATTTTCTTCATATTATTCTTTTTTAGATATTTTAATACATTATTCATAAAAAAATTGGATGTGACACCCCTCTGCTCTACTATTATCTTTTTTTTTTTTTCCTGATTTTCGTACATTTTAGTTATTTTAATTAAAAATATAAAATAATGCTACGCAAATCATAACTTTTTGGCTTAACTCGTTTGTGTAGGGATGAAGAAATATTCGTAATATAGGCCTACTTCAGATTATTGATAAATCGATATTACTAAAAAAAATTTGATAGGGGCCTAATCAGTTTTTTTTTTAACAATTATCAACTTTTTGATACAGACAAAGTATGTAAATAATAAATTTTTTTAAAAATTTGCAAGACTATATTTTTATATAATACAGTGGAACCCCGCCATTCGTCCGCCTCTCTATTCATACAACTCGTTATTCATCCAACTTGTTAAGTAAAAATTTAACTCGCCATTTGTACACTTGCCCAGCGATTCGGACAGTGTCACCTTGTTACTGGCCGCGCCACGCAAGAAGAAGTGGTTGAAGAACTTTCTTCGGAGGAGGAGGAAAGTAATAAGGGCAGCAATATCCACTGCAAAAATTAAAGAACTGTGCTACCACTGGGAGAAAACACAGAGAGTGGTGGAAAAATGGCATCCTGACACTGTTGTGGTCAACAGGAGCATCAACTTGTTCAACGACAATGTTATTGATCATTTTAGAAAAATTCTGAAAAATTGTCAAAGGCAGGCAACATTGGACAGGTTTTTAAAGAAAGATTCCCCAAGATTCTTCTAGTGCAAAAAGACAGAAAAAATATCAGAAAGAGAGAAAACATATGAAGGGATGTTACCTGATGTTTTTATGGAAGGTGACTTCCCTTCCAAATAGTAACCTCAACATCCCTCTTCCTCCTCTTTTATTTAATGCTTAAACATATTATTACAAAAGGTTTAAAATAAGCGCCAATCATCTGTGGTCTGGAATGGATATCAAATTTACATTAAGTATCTTAGTGAAAAAAATGATTCGCCATTCGAACTTGTGTGAAAAAATGATTCGCCATTCGAACTGCCTCCTGGAATGGATTGTGTATGAATACAGGTTCCACTATATAGGCCTATATACCGTATAATATATATATAATATAATTATTATATATATATAATATATAATATATATTATATATATGTATATATAATATATTATATATATATATATAATATATATATATAATATATATATATATACGGTATATATTATATATATATATATATATATATATATATATATATTAATATATATTATATATATATATATTATATATATATATATATTATATAATATTATATATATATATACCTCGGTATATATCACGCGTATATATATAGTATATATATTATATATTATATATATTATATATATTATATATTATAATATATATATATTATAATATATATACTATATACTAAGATACTATATAATATATATTATATGATATATGTATAATGTTATATTTAGCAGCTCTAAAAAAAATAATCCATTCAATATTATTCTTCATTGATATACAGTATGATCATCTTTTTAAAAATAAATTAGATATTTGTAATTTAAACTTATGATAAGCATACAAATATTGGCAAAACTGCGTTCAGTTATTCAGTATGGGTTAGAAGTTTAATAGTCTTGTGCAGTATAAAGTTCAGAAAAGATGAAACGTAAAATTTGGATTCATATGCCAAAAGATTTTAGTTTGCTAGCTTTTCTTACAACATTTTGAACTTAATTTTGCAAGAAAAAGAGATGTGAGAGAAATGTTTAAAACAATGTTCATTAGTAAGAGAGAAGGAAAAATTTAAATTTTACTGTAATGCCCATAGTCGTAAAGGTTAGGGCTTAGTTTATACGTATACAGTGGATCAGTAAAGGTTAGGGCCAGTTTTACGGCACAGTGAATCAATAAAGCGTTGGGTTACGTTTTATGGCCACAGTGGATCATAAAGGTTAGCGGCTAGTTTTACAGCGCCAGTCAAATCGAGATAAAGGTTAGGGCTACTTGCATTCTACCAGTTAGGTTACTTAGTTTTGATGGCTTCATTAGAAGTAGCTGTAGCTTTTATATATAGATATATATATATATATATATATATATATATATATATATAATATATATTTATATTATATATATATATATATATATATATATAATATATATAGTATATATATATATATACTATATTACAAATATCGATTCCATGTATCGATATTATTGAAGTATCTATTTTACGATTAGATCACAACCCTACAAAAATCGAAAGTGACTTGGGAAAAATCAGGTGCTAGCCAAGTAAAAACTTTAAATATATATATATATATATATAGTTAATATATATAAATAATATATATATAATAGATATATACTATATATATATATATATATATATATATATATATATATATATTTATATAGTATATATATTACTGTATAGTAAAAACTTTTGTAAGGTAGCGGTATATGCTTAGGTTAAGGCCTACCACATCGACGACGTCCATGGTTTTTAGCCCCTCCTAGTCAGGTTATAAGATCTTGTTAAGTATTACAACAGATATTTCAAAACCATTTAGAAACCTATTGGTCATGTAGAAGTTCGAGAAAAATCTTAGAAAATGTGTGAGACCAGCATATATTTAAATTAAGATAGCAACTCTTCTAGTTAGAATAGAACAATGAGCAGTGTCATTTTTGAGTATTTTTCAAAGTCTTTTCAAGGTCTTTTTAAACTATTTAAAACTTTGTTTTACTACTTGCCTTTTTAATTCCTGTTTTCATTGGTGGTAGTTTGAAAAAGCATTATCCGTTTTAGAAAGGTCATCTTTTGAAAGCACATACAACCTTCCAGTTGGGGTTGTAGGATTCACTTTACACAGAATATTTATGATAGGTACCAATAATACATCAGGCTTTCGTGAATAAACAAATGAAAGTGAAGAACCAGATGGTTCAAGAAATGTTACATAAATTTGAACAAGTACTTGATTTGGTCTCCAGAACGTAAGGCTACCCACCACTTAGTACATTACTATAGTTTATTTGATCAAACTATATTCCAAGCTCGTTTTTGGAATTAATTTAGGTGATAGCTCATAATTTTGGTGTACATATCGGTAGCCTCTGAGAACAATGGTTGACCATGTATCTTTGATGTACTTGAATTCACTGGTAGGAAAGCATGAAATTGCTGTGTACCATGAATAGTTAATGCTTGCCTAAAATGATCACACAAGAAGGATTCTGATTACACATACTCTTCTTGAGTTGAATATGCAAAATTTACTGATGGGATATATTCAACTACCCTCGAAAGAGTTGAGTAGGTGTCAGTATTTGATGCTCATAAGGTCATTGTAGACTAGCTTGTCTTGCAAGTCTTTTCACTGCACCACCAAGTCCATCACAAGGTCCTTTACCATGTGCTTTGACTGGAAAATGCCATTCAGCTTCAACATTGAAATCCTCTTTATGAAAACAAGTTGGAGAAATTCTTTTTGTTTTTATATTGGGCAGCAGATCTATCAGAACAATAAAAAATCTTTTATGGGTACCTTTTGGAATTTTGTTGTCAGAAAGTTGATAAGCTTTTTTTGAAAGGTGTACACAGCTACAGTGTTATGTTGTAAACAATAAGAAATTAGGACAACTTTGGTACTCGTTTTTTCTTCTTTAAAGTATATTACAAAAGGATATATCACTATACATCCAGTGGAAACTCTGGGCTTCATCTCACAACTATGAAATAGTTCTCTGAAAAATCTAAGTTAACTGCCAATTCAGATTCATGAAGGTTTTCCTTTATAACAGATATCCATTGGCGGAATATTACCTTTTCCATTGAAATCGTTCCACACTAAACGCGACAAGTTATTACACGATCTATTTATGATTTAACCAATATAGATCCTAATCACAGAATTCCTTTGAATTCCTTGCACCTTATGGTCAGTATTTTTGATGATCATTTGGGGATTTGGTGACTTGATTTTGAATGTTGGCTCAGTTGACATATTTGTTTTTAATTTAGCTTAAATTGCATGTTGTGTGTGTAATTATGGGATTGGGTAGGGTGTTATTAGCATGATAAAAATTGAAGGTGAACTATCCAAAGTGAATGGTAAACTCAACTATTTTGACTGGGTTAGTCTTGATAAATTCATCTGACTTAAAATTTTTTAACTATTTTCTTAATTAGTACCTGGGTTAATTTTTAATTCTTTTTACTTTACAGTTGGGATTTTTAGTAATTCTTTTATATATTAGTGATTTTTTTTTAACGTTCAGCTTAATAGACATATTTATAGCGTAACTAAGAATTTAAAAAGATATGTTACCATTTACTCTAAATGACCCATTTGAGATTTAATTTTTATCGTACAAATAACTGACCATGAATATATATAATTACTCATGTGTAGTTATTAAATCTTTTCATTTATTTGAATGATAAAAATTAAATCTCAGACAGGCCCATTTAGAGTATGTGATATCATTTCTTTTTTACTAAGATAGTCTTAATATGCCCAATCGTCTGCTAATTATGTATGTTATCTTATTTTCTTCCTCCCTTACCTTGTACAGACTTTCCTTTATGAAATTATGGTTTTTGAAGTTGCCATATGTCTCTGATCAATGCATTTGTAATATGTTTAATCAACCCCTTATTTATTATCTTGCATGAATAAGTGAATTTATGCATGTCATAGATAGACCTTAAAATATCTTTCTACATTCATTGTCATTTTTTAGTAGGATTTAGAAACTTTTATGAGAAAGTTCTCCACAAAGAAGCCTTATTCTGTTAATATTTAGCCTCTGAGAGTTAACTTCATTAACATTTTCAGTTATCATGTTTAAAGGTAAATTTATTTCTTCAAACCCTTTCTTTCTAGTTCTTAACAGTATATTTTAGCATTGTAAAAGCTCTAGAGTACTCGTGCTTTGCATATTAGGCCATGTAAATATACCATTCTTGTTTATGTTAGTCTAGAGTTTATGTGATTTATGGAATGAAGTAGCAATATTAGCTCGTTGGCGTCAATTTTCTTGTTTTAGTCTGCAACATGGTGGTCTTTCTGAGAAAACTGAACAGTCCCATTTTTATTGTTTAATAGGAAAAATGCTAGAGGCGATACGCAGACAGGTGTTACACGTGAATACAGTATTGATTAACACTTTAAGGTGTCCACTTTAGGATCCCTCTTGAGATTTCATAGGGAAAAATTTGACCATTAATGGTTACATAAAACTTACACTTAGGCGTAAGTGGACTATGTTCTTAAAACATCAATTTTGCCAGTACCATATTTTTTTTATTTAATCATTTGGTTTTGTGTGCCAATTCTTGAAACACAAATACCATTGTACATAGCTAAGTAAAAGTTGTAAGTTGTCTTCCTGTAAACAATGACTGAAAAATCAACATTTCCTGAGTTTTTTTTTTTTTAAGTTTATTTGTTCATTAGGAAATATTCAGATAAAATTGAAAAATTGCCCGATTATCCATTATATTTTTTTGAATTCATCGATGAATATGAAATTTTAAAATAAATAATGAGGAGAGTTACACATCTAATTTAGAGCATTTTCTATATGTTCTCCTAAAAAATTACATTTTTTTTCTAAGTTGGGCATCAAGTACTCAGAAGTCAAATGGTTGGGTACAAGTAAAAGTGTGTAACTATTCAACCCCTTCTCCTCTAAAAAATTTATTACAAATTGGATTAACAGTAAAATAAGTAAAGCAATTTCTCATTTTTCAAACCTTACCTTTCATATTGTATGTCCTCCATCTGAGTCGGCGTTAAAACAATTTTACCATAAAAATTAATTTTTTATTGAAAAACGTACGTCTGGCAGTGTAATAAGAATACATAATTCTTTATCATAGAATCTTAATCCAAATCTTAGAAATTATGTAAAAGCAAATGAAAATCATCACTAAAGAATTTAGTGCTCCATCCTCCATGATGGGGACTTCATGATTATTGAGGAGATTAGTGCCAAACTGAAAATAGTTAACTTGGGAAAATAAGTTTAAATACTAAGCATAGGTTGTTAATCATGCCAATCTTTGCTGATTGCCAATTTTTCTTGGATTCTTTTCAACTTCATAATTTCCTCTCTCAACCTGGTAACGACAAAGCTTTTCATGTTCTTGTTCTAAACAACCTTAAAAATATGTCACTTCATGGTTGTTATATCATTGCGTGATTTTTTTTTTATTTGCACTTAAAATGGTAGGATAATTCTGTATTTGTCTATTCTGTGTGTGTAAATGGGAAGGAAAGAGGTAGATTATTTTTTTGTTTTCTTTTTGTGTTGTAAGAATAAAATTTTTGTTAACAAATTTGCTTTTACTTAATTTATGTCATTTTGTTTTTGTCGTTTGCGGCGTTATAGCACAGTGTGAAAAACTTACACAGTTTTAATACAAATTTTGGGCAAAATTGACCACAATGGCTTAGTAGGTTTACTTTTGTTTACAAACAATTGGAATCAGCTATTGTGATGGAGCCCGTTGATCTGGAATAAACAAATAAAATAATCACAAACGGTTTATATTAACGATAATCATCAAAATTGTTCATGATTACAGTTTATCATATTGAAGAAATTAGATATAAAGCTGATTTATTGACTGAAAACATTCATACAATTTGAATGGGCCTAACAATGTAGTGAAAAACATTATTATTTGCAATTTCTTTTTAGAATATATCAAACAGGGAAAAAAAAATATGAATATCACATAAATATTTGGCACAATCTTATTATTTTTAAAGTCATTACTCACAAACCTTTCTTATCCAATAATAATAAGGAAATTTAAAATAATTTCCTGCCTGCTTCCTGCTGCCATTTGTTTTGTTTACATTTTTTCATAAGCATATCCTAAATTCGGTAAGCAACCTTACAGAATTAAGGAAATTCCTTACATTTGGTAAGCATTTCTTAAGATTTTTTGCTAAATTTGACAAAAATGAACGCAAACATGAGCATTTCTTACCTTTCGTAAGCACAAATGCAAAAATGAAAATGCCTTTGATGCCTATTGATAAATTTTTTGAACTTTATAACTTTATTTCCAACTTTAAATATTTATTGAAATGAATTTAAATTTTGAGTTAAATTTTTTATTTCTAAATTATTATTATTATTATTATTATTATTATTATTATTATTAAGTATGACAATTCCTTTTTATTTTTTACAGGGACCTTAAACTAAGCAAAATTAAACCTATACTCTATGTTTATGAAGATTTGGGTACGTTTGAAAAATGGAATAATATTGATCCTATCACTTAACTTAAGAACCCAAATTAAATATCTTTAGTCATTCATCAAGCTAAACGATAAGGTCGCAAAACAAGAACAGACATATTCAAGTAACTTGTTTTTATTTTTTTGTTTATATACTCTTTATTTATATGTACGTAATGCATACACATGGCGATTAACTAGTAGAAGAACTAGTATATCCAATGCACAATACACTATAAGATAATAATATATTTTATATAGAATAGTATATTCGATATATATGTATAATAAACATATAGTGTAGTACACCTAGTCTAACATAGAATATATAATAAATATACAAAATTAATATATTATATATATATATATATACTATAATACTATACAAATATAAATATATATATATAATAATATATATTTATATTATAATATATATATATATATAAAATTATAATATTATTATATATTTATATATATTTATATAACAATAAGGCGCAAAACTTTATAACATATTTATCTATTCAAAATCATTGGCATATAACTTATTTTATATGGATTTATTATTTACAACATATGGATTTAATATATAATAAGACTATTTATTAAAATTTTCACATAAGAATATTTTTAAAGAATATTAAATTTTCCTTATTTTTCACAAGCGTATATAGTGTTGTGTGGTTGTTTGTATTATTCACGAGTAGCATGCGGAAACGTTATAATAAGTTATACAAGTATTTATTAATTAATTAAAATAGGACCTACCCTTACCCATTTAAATGTTCGTAAATTATTTTATCTTTCTCTTTGGTTTTATTTCTAATTTTGTGAGCACACAAAATTTTTGCTTCATTCATTTAAAGTTTAAGGGATATTTTTCACACCGCAGGGGATGTTTAGAAAAAGAACAACACAAAATTGAATTAGATCCGTCCCATAAAGAATTGAAATTCACTCTTTAATATGGGAGTTCATATTATCAAGTACGTTAGTTATGGTAGAATAGATCAATATTTAAACATATATATATATTTAATAACTATAATTAATAATATATATATATTATATATAAATATATATATTTAATAAAAAATATATAATATAATATTATATATATATTATTATAAATATATAATAATAAAATATATATATATATATTATATATTATATACTTATATATATATAATAAATAATTATATATGATATATTTATTTAATAATAATTCTATAAAAAGATTGGAAGATATAAAAAGCCGGAGCCGAAGTGGATTTTAACACGGGAAAGCGCTTGAAAACAAAAGTCAAAAGTTTTGCAATGCTATGGATCCTCTCAAAAGAATGACAATGATTTAATCAGCATATTTCAATTTATTTAGATTTGATATATATATATATAAAATATTATATAAATTATATAAATATATAATTATATTATATATATTATATATTATATATTATAATATATATATATATAATATATATATATTATAATTAATTAATAATATAATATATATATATAATATATACTATATAATATATATTACATTTATTATAATATTAATATTAATTATATAATATATATATATATATTGTATATAATATATCTATATAACTACATATTATATTTATTATATATATTAATATATATATAAAATAATTATATATATATATTATATTATATAATATATATATATAATAATATAATATATAAACTTTGTTAAACTTAAATAGAAATTGATAAGCAAACAATATTGTTTACTTTTTTTTTTAATGTTTTCTGTTAATGTATTATTTTTTTTTTTATTTATTTATTTACTTATTTATATTATTTATTTGCTAACAAAATTCATAGAGTAAAAAAATTTAAGAATTTTAGTGTCTGAGAGGAGATATAAATAAGAAAATCTTAATAAATATAATTTTGAATTTTGGGAAAAATAAATCATGAACAGATCAACTGCCGACATACCAAATGCTTTCATTGACTCATTCCACATGCGTTTGAACTCGTATAAAAGGAAACTAACAGTAAATTTTATGAAAGAATGAGCATATCGATTTGAGGGAGGTGAGCTGGATAGAAAAAGATGATAAATGTGAGGAAAGACTAGAATCAACAGCTCTCTTCAGCAAAAAAATGCCACTCAAGAGTTCGGAAGTATATGAAGAAATTGATAAGCAAACAGCTGATTATAGATATTTGAAAAAAAGTCAACGGGAAAGTGATAATGAAAAATGAATAGCTCTACATTTGAATCCTCTCTCTTTCAGGAATAGCTGCATGGATGGAATCATTCCTTGCTTGAAATATCTACTCTATATAAGGGCAGAAATAAATGAAGTGAGGTAAAGAAATTGTGGAGAAGCATATGAACCTTTTTAACATATTAGAAGCTTGTTTAGAAAGATTAGCACAATATGATTCCTCACAACAATTATCTCTAGAAAATGAAGCATTAAGAGTGTTAACGACTGGGAGAGATATGAGTTGAATGCTTCAGAAGGTTGCATTAATATATAGATGAAAGAAGTGAATTTTTGATTCCTTAGCTTAAAACAGCCATGTTTTTTGTTTTGTTTTGTTTTTTAAATTAAAAATAGGCTAAAGATTCAGGTAAGATGTTCCAGGGCAACCTTTCTAGAATATATTTTGTGTTGAATAGGATGTTTTTAATAAAAAATGGTGATGGAAGATGTAATCAACGGCATAAGAGAGGATCGGAGACAAATTATCAGCTATCTTATTAACGGACAATAGAAAAGAAGTTAGAAATAGAGCAAAATTCTGAAAACACCACTCTTAATAAATTAAAAGTTCAAACACGGAATCTGTTCCTGATCTTATTATAAATTTTCAAAATCTCCAGAGCTGCAGAAAATATTTAACAAAATTTCAAAAATGATCAAGAGGAAAATAAGATTGAAAGAAAATCCCTAATCGTGTGTACTTTACGGAAATTACGGAAATCTACTCATATTATAGCATTAACTAGAAATTGAAGAGATAAATTTTTAAAATATTTAGAATTTTTAAGACCAATTTGATACCATTGACAAATATTGTGAACGTTATTTCCTTAGCGAACTACTGAATTTTTTTTTTAAATTCACCTTTCACTGAAATTGAACAGTACATATATATATATATATATATATATTGTTAGTTACAGGAAGAGCATAAAGATAGCATATATGTATATATATATATATATATATATATATATATATATGTTATATATATATATATATATATATATATATATATATATATATATATATATATGGTGGCTGCTTACCATAGGCACTGCGGGGTTGCAGCCCCCCCCCCCAAAATAATGGGACATTCTTTATGTTTGGAATTTACCTAACAGTAACATACTAAATATTTATAGCGTACATTACATTCATAATATTAATCCCATTAACAATGCAGCCTTGGTGCCCCCAAATAACATCGAACAATTATTCCAGTAAAAGACTCGCAAAGTAAATGAAATGCAACGGGTGTTACAAGAGTTTACTTAGTGGCTGCATATAATACAGACCTAGAAGCGTGGCTCTAAGGGAAACTGAAACTCCTTTATTTCGATTTTGGATTTGGAAGTATTTTCTTTAAAAAGTCATTTCTTAATGTATTTTGTCTGAAATTTAAGCATTTTTCATATATTATTTAATTAAATAGTTGAAAAGGCTTTTATTATTTAAGTAATTTTGATTGTGTATTCTTTAGTAAGTCATATACCGCAATCCTCTCTCTCTCTCTCTCTCTCTCTATATATATATATATATAGCAGCAGAACCTAGTAAAAAACCAAAGAGAGCAAAGAAAGTATATGCTATATATATATATACAGCAGAGTATATATATATCTATATCTCTGTATATAAATATATATATAAAAGAAAAAATAAATGAGAGTGATATATATATATATATATATATATATATATTTTAAAGAATCATCTTCGCAAATCTGAAAATGATGACCGCCATTGTATTGTCCAGATACAGCTGATAACGCGAACTTCAATGGATGGTCTCAACGACACGAAATGTTCATTTGAATGTCGTTGGATATTGTCTTTCTATTTCAATTTCAATGCATTTATCGTTCTTGGTTTTGAGCGATAAACCCTGCGTCCTTGATGTATCCCATAAAAAGAAATTCATTGGCGTGAGGGAGATATGGGGAACGCGCAGGGTATTCATTAGCACCTCTTCGTCCAATCCATGTGTGTTTGGAAATGTTGCATGAGGTGAGCTCCTACATCGCGATGGTAGTGGGGAGGTGCTCAATTTTGCTGAAAGAAAACCCACCCATGTCACCAAACATTCTCGTCACGTGTGGACCAACAGACTTGCGGCAGCAGGGTACCCGTCCCACGACCGCATTAAACCGGTCCTATGATGCCCAATGCCGAAACTCTTACTACCACAAAGTTACCCCTATTATTGGTCTTTTTCTCCCTAGCTTTAACATAAGATTTACAAACTTGTTTGATTTCGTCTTTGCTCATATAATTTTAAAAGGTGGCCTCATTGCCCGTGAGAATTTTCGTGGAAACCCTGCATCTTCTCACATTTAGCCAAAGTACCATCTACAAAATTGAAGCCTCCTGGTCCGGATAGTCTCTTCACTTCTGAGAGCATGAGTAGTTTTGGTATGTAAAAGCATTTCAGTGTAGATTACTCTCTAAGTTATTTTCATGATGACTGCTAAGGCCTTTTGCATGTAAATCTCCTGAGTGTTTTAATGTACAGATTTCTGTGTGGATCGGATGAGGGTTTCCTGCAAAAATTCCAAGCCTCCTGCCGCGGTTCCACGTTCCAGAAATGGCTTGCGATGCCGCAACTGCCCACCCCAAATTTCTGATACAAGTCCAAGTTTCAAGTGCTCATTCAAATCCCCTTCTGTCGTCTTTTTGCACTTCCGTGGCGTTTCCGGTGGTCCAATACCATTTAGGGACAAACTTTCTCTCTTCGTTAAGTTTTATCTCTCAAAGAAAGAGAAAACAGTTACACCTGCAGGAAAAACAAAAAGCAGTCAATGTGTTAGTACATTTTTTGAGACAACCCAAAGATAAATTATATATATATATATATATATTTATATATACAGCAGCAGTAGTAGCAGTGGTAGTAGAGGGTATATGATATATGCTATATATATATATATATATATATATATATATATATATATATATATATATATATTATGTTATTATGATATATACATGTTATATATGTCAAATTAAGGTCACTAACATATTAAACCTACCCTTTGAATTTAAATGTGTTAAATAAAGAGTTCTTAAATTAGAAATTATCAAATTGTAAATAATTGGTGATCTCCTGACCTATCTTGGGAAGAATGTTTCGGCTTCTCAGATTTTAATTAGTCCCTAAATGTCTAGTCTAAACAATAAAAATAAATAATGGTTCTTATCAAAGAGAAATTGGTCTAAGTACATAGAATTTCGTTGAGTATATATAGAGTATATATATATATATAGTATATAAAGATAAGGTTGTTGTTATATATATATATACATATATATATATATAGTTGTTACTACAAAGGGTATATATATATATATATATATATATGCAGCATGTAAGGTTAGTTATTATATGGTAGCAGTATATAGCATATATGTATATATATGTATAATATATATATATATATATTATATATATATATACATATTATTAGAAATATATTGTAAACTATTTATGCATATATTATGTATTCGTATGCATTCATAAGCATATATTTAGAGATGCATATATATATATATATTATTATATTATATTTTTATGGGTAATTTGGTAGCTATGGCCTATATATAGTAATAAAGTAAATGTCAGTTTTATTGCTACATATATATACATAATATACACATATATATATTGTCATGTATTATATTTAACAGCATATATATATATATATATATATGTAAGGGTGCAAGTAAAAAAAAGCCCTATATATATATATATAAAAAAATATATATAGTTATATATATATATATATATATATATATATACAGTATATATATATATATATATATATATATATATATATATATATATAGGTCAGCCTCCCGAAAGCATCATGCATGTAACTTAGAAACTATAACAGCTACAGGAAAATAAATAACATTTTATTAATCAGGAGACATTTTTATCCATGAAATTTAAAAAACAAAACCAAAATAATGCTTTTGAAAATTAAAATAGTTAAAAATGTTGGAAAATCCCAGCGATATTACCGTTTTCTCTGAGAATCCAAAGAAGCTCGGCAGCCTGAGTGAGCACCCAAAGGTGCCAAATGTTGATTTTTCTTTTTAACTAAGGGATATCCCACGGGTAAACAAGAACGATGGCAAGAGTCGGGGTTTCTCGGCCTACCGGGGGACGAGGGGTGATTTCGTCCCCCCTCTGTCCCTCCGTCGGCTCGAAACCCCTAAAAAGGATATAAAAAGAAAAAATAAAATTTTCTCCAAAGCGTAAAATTAAAATACTATTTGGTACTCTTGCTCTCGACTAATGCAGATTCAAGGTCAATCATTAACAAGTGCTTGTACTGGCCAAATCTAAGATTATATTAGTATTTAAGGTGTTATGAGATAATTATTAGAAAATAATTTTTTTAAGTTTCCATAGATGAAATTGCTTGCAGAAATCAAAAATAAATGTTATTTTTTCCTGTAGCTGTTATAATTTTAGTAACATGCATGATGCTTTCGAGGTTGGCCATATATATATATGATATGTTATATATATTGGTTATATATATATATATATATACATATATGTTAGTATTATAAGTTATATATGTGCTATATATATATAGTTATGCATATATATATATATATATATATATATATATATCAGGAGCGGCTCGTCGTACAATTATAAGTGGTTGCATCTGACATTTCATACACACAATTATATATATACATGGGCGCAGTGGAAGCTGACCTTTCCATTTAGGGCGGGGCAAAGGTTGAGTGTAGTAGTTATTAAAAGATATATATATTATTAGCATATTATATTATATATTATTATTATTACATTATATATTATTAAATTATAGAAGAAGAAGATAAATATATTATAATATTATATATAGTTATATAGGTTACATATACATATATATATTGGTACAAATAGATATATATAGCAAAGTTATAATATTGTTAGTTGATATTACATATAATATATTAGGCTATATTGCTGCTAAGCTACAAGGCTGCTACAAGGCTGGATATTATTTTATATACATATATATATATATATATATATATATATATATATGTTATATATTGCTAGTGTTACAGCATGTAGCAAGGCAGTTATGTTATAAGGCGGGTACGCTTGCCGTGATTGATTAGCAGCTTTGTCAGCAGCCAAATGTTATCGACATACTAAGAGTTCTAGCGGAGAATACTGTCAGAAGAAGCTAGCTGAATAAAAGCACACAGCTAGTTGACTTCAAGCCAATGTGTAAACGAAAACACATTAAAACTATCAAAAAAATGTATGTTTATAATACGCTAGTAATTATTAATTATTCCTTCAGTATATATCGAATGATGTATCTTTCAGTTTTTCTACTAATAAACTCTTAAAAATTCCAATATTTTTAGCATCTAAGGTTCAGTTTTTATTTCGCCAGATTTAGGGCAAGTGCCCCCCTGCTCCCCCTGCCTACGCCCAGCTGCATATGTTGTAGTTAGAAGGAAAGAGAGTAAGACGAGCAGTAGCATATAGTTGTATTACATATATAAGGTTGGTTATATTATATATATTATTATTATTGTTGTTGCTACATATATATATTACATATATACAGAAGAGCAAACAGCAGTATATTAGTTATTAAGATAGTTAAGTATATGTTACTACATAAGTTACATACTAAGGCTGTGGTTACATGTTATATACATTGGAATAGCAGCAGTTATGCGCTAAGTTGCTGGCAAAAGAGTTAATATATTAAGGTTGCTATATATTATCCATATATGCATATATATATATGGTGCTTTACATATAATATATATATATATATATATATATATATATATATATATATATATATATATATATATATATATATATATATATATATATATATATATATATATATATATATATAGTATACATAAATATATATATATATTCCGTAAACCATTCAAGTTAAAAAGTTATAAATTTTTTAATTTTTGTTACCTACCTATATAAGCATAAAATAAGTCTTTTCTGCACAGCCATTTTGTTTATTTGAAAAGAAAATCGGCTCTCAGTTCGTTGGAACGAGCAAACGTCAATAACTTTGCGATTGAAGGGCAGGGTCCAACATTTGCTTCAGGCTGAGACCAATTTTCCCCCCCTAAAAATGGACATAAAATTCTTAATTTTCAGGCAATTTTGATGGGGAAAAAAAGCAAACCGCAGATTTTTCTGACGTCTAAAACGTCGTTTTCGAGTGTTTTTATGTGTCTGTAGTTATTGTTTTGGTATTTTTATTTTTTCAAAACCTATATTTTTGACATTTTTAGCTTCAACTCCTACATTTTTTTTCGAAATGACTTCAAACTTTAAATATTCATAGATGGGTGCATTACCTACAAAATGCACGAAATAGATTTTAGATTTTTGGAAATTTGTTGTCAGCAATGTCAAAATTCAAAACCCACTTTTCATGTTTTTTAGTATGAAAAAATAAGCTAATTTTTTTTCTGCTCATACGATCTTGCTGAAATTTTCAGAGCATATGTAGTCAAGGGAGATGCACATTTTTTACTTAAATAATTTCTTTGTATATGCAATAAATTGGATTTGTTCTTGGAACAAATTTTCAAAAAAAAATATTTGGAAATTTTTTAAAAGTTTTCTTTTGAGTATATAAAAAAAATTATCTAAGTAAAAAAGTTGTGCCTAGCCCAACTATACTAATTAATCAAATGGATATCTGTGTCTTTGTGTAACATAAAGACATTGATATGTATTTGAAATCAAGATGTAAAATAAATTTGTTTTCAAATTTAGTTTGCATATTCATCAATTAAATTCTTTATAGAATTTATTTCTGGTCTCCTCCCAGTGTTAAAAAATATATATTGTATGATGCAGGTTATGTACCTTATACAATATATATATATATGGTGCTATGAGCAGCAAAGAGCATATGGCAGTTATATATATATATATATATATATATATATATATATATATATATATATATATATATATATATATATATATATATATATATATATATATATATATATATAGAGGACAAAGTTACTTAACGCCCACACGGAACGGAGCTCGGATCAAAAAAATTTTTCACAGGTAGCATCTATGATACATAAATAGATGTTCTAGGGTCGAAATAATTTTTTTTTTTTTCTACCTGTTCTAGGGGCGAAATTATATATATTATTTGTAAAGGTATTACACGGCAATGTAGGGGCTCGGAGCCGACGGGGGAACACAGGGGGGTTGCATACCCCGTAGGGGAGGGGCGGAGGAACCCCCGGGCGACACCCAAATCACCAAAGAGCGGGGGTTCCGAGACCCTCCCCGGAGGGGTGTAAATAGACCCCGTAGTTCCCTGAAGGCCGAGAGATCCCGACCCTGCCATCGCAGTGGTATACCCTTGGGGTATATTTCTTTAATTACATTTTCCTCTCAATATGCCATACGCTGATTCCAAAATGTATTCCTTTTCGCTGTAGCTATTGCGAAGTTTTTGAGATATGATTTTATTTTTTTTTTTTTTTTTATTTTTTTTTTTTCATTTCGACCCTAAAACGTCTATTTATGTATCATAGAGGCCACTGTGAAATTTTTTTTTGATCCGAGCTCCCGTTCCGTGTGGGCGTTAAGTAACTTTACCATATATAGTAGCAAAGTAGAAAGAAAGAGCAGCATATATATATATATATATATATATATATATATATATATATATTATTATTATTATTATTGGTTATATATATATATTATATATATATGTTACATATATATTATTATTAGTAGTTATAGTAATATAGTTATAGATATATTTTCTATATTACATATTATTATTATTGGTTGTTATATAAATATATATATGTATTATATGTATGGCTGGCTACATAATGGTTCATATGTTATATAGTAATATATATACATATTATGTTACATACATATACATATATTATTATATTAAGTTGTGTATTGTTATTATTACATATTATATTATTATAAGGCTGCTAGTTGTTATTTTTTTTTTATTTTAGTAAATTATTATATATATATATATATATTATTTTATTTTATTATTTTATTATTTTATTTTTATTATTATATATGCATATTATTATTTTTCTTTTTTATTTGAGTGGCCATATTAAAATATGAAATTTGATTTTTACATCCAGTAATCTGGATTTGAAATAATTAAATAAATTTAAAATGTAAAATAAAAATACACCATATTCTTTGGAGTATATTTCTGGTTTTGCCACAATTGGCAAATTAAAAACAAAAAGAAGCATAAAAAACAAATCTAGTGGCCACTTAAACAAAAAGTAAAAATAATAATAATAATAAAAAAAACTAATACATTTTATTTTTATTTTTTATCTCACAATATTGGTAAAAAATATTTGCTTAAGCTACCATACCTAGGTCGCCGGAAGATTAACCAATAAGGCTAAACTAAGAAGAGCTCCTTTGCTTCTTCTTCTTCTTCTTCTTCTTCTTCTTCTTCTTCTTCTTCTTCTTCTTCTTCTTCTTCTTCTTCTTCTTCTTCTTCTTCTTCTTCTTCTTCTTCTTCTTATACGGGCTAAATCACAAAAAAAGGTCTGCACTCTTTCTGAAAGGAGATAACATCTTTAGAGGAACAACAAATTCTAAAATAGGATAGGCACGACTGTTTTGGTAATGGTTTCTCACGGAAGAGGAAAGAATATCAACAGATAAAGAGGATTTCAACCATTATCAAGTTATTTCTTTATAATATATTTTTTACTCAAAATTATATAAAGTAAAATCTATCCATATATTTAGTTATAAATAGTTGTATTTTTTTTAGTAAAAACTTAAAAAGAAACTATATTCGAATTTTCCCTCTATATTTCTTTTTCTCTCAATTTATATATTTTCTGTAAAAGAATAACTCCTGCTAATGAATTCGAATATTTTTGAAGTTACCTTATAATATAAGAAATTATTCTTGGCAGAATATTTCTAATTTGCAATTAGAACAGTTAGTGAACTGCTCATTCCTAAAATGAGGATTAGTCCATCTTATATATATATAAAATATGTTAAAGAATCAAATAATTACTCACCTAATGTTTATAATATAAAATTTAAAGACAGTTGTGAAATTTCAAAGTAATTTATTACTTGATAAATTTGAATTTAGTTGCCAATTATAGTAAATATGAATACGTAGTTGCAATAATTAGCTTTTTTATATTAAATACAATCTTCCGGACAAAGAGTATGTCCAAAACTAAAATTAGGTTTAAAGTGAGATAGAATTAGTGGAAGAGTATGGGCTGCCAAAAAATAGAACAAAAGAAGAGTACACTTGACCTAATTTAGGTTGAGCACTGTTTCCTCTTTTAATAAAAAGGAGATAGTTCAGAACCTAAGACTAAGAATATTATTTAAGTTTAACGATAAGAGATATACTTTACTGAATTATAGACTCTTCATAAGTTTAAGTAAATATAGGAGCCAACTTTATAAATAAATTCACTGTAATAGCTCACGGCTACATTTTAAATACCTAGTTCTAACAGAATCTGCCTGAGCGACTCCTCTCTTCTCAATTATTTTTTTAAACCCATGTCTTTGGGTGTTGCCTAACTAAAAATATATCGCTAAAGCAGCAAAAAGTCTCCAAAACACCAAAATATTCTAAAATCTTGTAAGCATTTTAAAAACCCCAAGTTCAATTTAAAATAGTTAATAGCAACATAGTAAGGTTTAATACAGGAATAAAATATTTCTAATAATAAAGCTTATGCACACTTGAATAATCTTTAAAGGGTAACAAAGACTGAGTAACAACCACAGATGTGTGACATTGTAAAGTCTTTTCCTTATTGGCCTCCGACAAACATTTAAGTTTACTAATAGGCCATTGAGATTGATCTTGAAGAATCCAAGAAGGACCATTAAGCCATAATGGCAATTTTGAAATAAAAGTAGAGGTTGTAAAACCTCTGATAATTTCCGGATCTGCTGGGTTTTCAGCAGTATTGATGTAAGCATAAGAAATGGATACTTTGTGCTCTTACTCAACTTGTTTTTTGATTTAGTAAATTTCTTTGAGCCTATTGTTTACAAAAATATTTTTATTTTTTGCTCTTCCAGACAGCAGCCATGAAAGAACGATTTAAGCGTCTACAAACACCTTTATGCTTTTGAACTGAACATTAGGAAATTCTGATAATATTGATTTGATAAAACAAAAGGTTTCGAGTCAGATAACAACTTCTAAAGAGGGATTCCCTCATTTGATAAAATAAGGAGTTTCTTCATTTTTTGTTGAACAAATTCTTGAACCTGACCTATACTATAAATCAAAACCATAACAAGATGTTGATGAAACATCACAAAATATGAATAGAGAGTTGAGTGTGAATAGGCTGTTATGGTGCACAACTTTCACTCTATTGTGCAATTTACTAAATCCGAAACACAGAGAGACCGTTATGCCAAAGTCATCAGTAGGCGGACCTTTTCATCCCAAATTTAAAGACCACCCTGCCATAATTTCCTGAATTAATAACCGACCTCTTTACGTAAGTAAAAGATATTTTAAAGGGTCAAAAACCCTTGCACACAGCTGGATAACAAACAAATCTTGGGATTTGCATCAAAGCACAATCGAAAATTTTGCTAGTTTTAATATCTGTAAGCAGGATTAAAAAAGATATCAAAGAACTCCTATCTTGATTCCCGGTAAGTGAACTATTCTACCAATCTCTCTCCATAACAGCCTTAATTGATCACAAATAGAAACCTAACTTCTATGATGGTAACCACTCACCCTCCATTCTTGCCTTTACTTATGATAAAGTTCCTTTGAAATGCGTGGTGGATCAAATGCCACTGCTAATAATTAATTATCAACAAAATTATTCAATAGAATCGAAGTACATGCATCATCATCCTTATAAGACTGGACATGATGCTTGATGATATAATTGAGGAATTAGCGAGATGAAACCAAAAACACCTGGTTGAGTACCTAAAGTTTCACCTGCCAATACTTCCAAAAAGCCAAGCCAGATTGCGGGTCTTCAATGGTATTCGCGAACCTTAATCTGGAAGGAAAGCGCTTGTTTATATCTGATAAGCATAACAAACTGATTTGATCTGATCCGGAATAAATGCCCTAATAAGGAAGACATAAGATCTGGTCCAGTATAAGCTGCCTCATTTAGAGATGGAAAGGAGTTAGTTTTAAGAGAACAGTTAAACACAGGCCTGACCTTTGTTGATACTTGTTCATCAGTTTTTATAACAGGTCTGTGAGGAACCCAAATATAATTTTTATATTCAGAGGGAGTTACTCTGAACTCTTCAATAATACCATCAGCTAATTGTTGCTGAAAGACATCATCATATGCCTTAACTAAATTTTTTTCTTTCTAATTTTTCATGAACTCTATTAAGTACTGAAAGAGCAATGTTATAGTTTGAGGGCAACAAGGGAAGTTTATCTTCAATCCATGGAAGATCTATATGATATTTTCCATCCTTGAACTCTGTACCACCTTTGAATTTTTCAATGTTTCAAATCATCTCAGGCCCGGATTGGCTCCTTTGGGGGCCCTCGGCTAGAGATTGAAAAGGGGCCCCTCACCGGGTTTAGAGGGAATAGATTATTAGAATACATAATTTTTGAAAATTAAGCTTACATGCTTAAAAAGCACATTTACCTATTTTGTCACTTGGAAAATAGTTGAATGAAAAAGTAAGCTTTTTCTGATGTAGTTTATTTTCACAATAAATATTTATATAATTTTTATATACCGTACCTAAACTAGTTCCCTGCTAGAAAAAATAAGTATACTAATTAATTACGAGTGGTTTATTACTTAAAAATGAGATTGAGTAATATTTTTAGTTTTAGGCAACCAAATCGCACTGCTGAAGCCATAATAGTCTAAATCCTACTGTAATACCTCAGTAAATATTAAAAAGGGACACAAGCCACAACGGTAATAAAAAAAGCACAAGACCCTTTTAATTGTGATTTAATTGTTACAAATGTAGAATATATTTTATAACAAAAAGAAAAATGGCTCTACAGTACCTTGGTACAGAGTACAGGCACAGCAAACTAAAAAAGTTTATGTGATAGTGAAAGGTTGTTTACTAACCTAACAGATTTTTGGTCAGTTCTTCACTGGTCCTGGCTACTTCATCTATAATAAGATTAGACATAAAGTCTTGGCTTAAAGTAGGTCTAAGTCGATTCTTTCACAGGTGACTTGTGTACAAGGTATGGTTATTACAAACTTGTAAGCTACATATAGGTTGGTAAACAATCCAGATTGTGGGAGTTCAAAAACAACAAAAAAGGCGTGATATATTGTCAGAGCAGTAACTATAAAAATTTTCGTCTTCTTCAAATTCAGATTCTACATCGCCAATTTCACAGATTTCTTCACCTCCATTTATATTTTGTTTTCTTTTAGTTAGTTTTTTCCGCCATTGTAAAAATTTCATACTGATCTGCAAACAGTTTCAGCTCTATCAATAACTGACTTCTTTCAACTTTACAAAGTTTAGAAATACTACAAAGGACTTCCGTAGGAAAACTATCAAGCATTACGATTTCATTAAATTTACTTGGGTCTTCTAACCAGGAACAATCTTTTAAAAATTCTTTGTTTGGACTAAATCTTTCTTCGATACTTGTCCTGGAACAATCTAAAACACTGAAAAAGACCAATTTATAGTTTTGAGCAGCTAAGATTCCAGGAGCTTAATCTATTGATTTTTCACCAGGCATTACCTTTTTCCTTGAAATCTAATTCTATTTGTTGAAGCAGCTTATCTACCAAGTTCCACGCTTTAAAATAATCAATAGTTTTACTTTGTAAAAATTTTGAAATGGGAAATATAACAAGAAATAAATCTAATAAAACAATAGACATAAATAGGTTTTCAAATTTGGACCATTGACTGATTAAATTTCTTGCCATGAATTTAGATTTGCAGTCAAAACTTCATTTGATATTTCTTTTAAAACGGTAATAAAATTGAATAGTTCCTCTGCGTTTACACTTTCCTCACTTCTTAAAAATCACTCATCGATAATTGAAGAAAGAGCTTTATGTTTACTCCACCACCTTGCAGCTCCTATTTTTTGCAACCTGTGCATTTTTTCATGTGCAATATGTTTTCTTTTTGTTTCCCTCTCCCATACGGCCATTCTTTTATAAGACGAGCTTAGAAAACCAGCAGATTCTTCCACCAATCCAAATAAGTTTTCTTCTTGGAGCAACGTTACTGTTGAATCAGCTACTACCAAGTTCAGCACGTGTCCCATACAGTGAGTGTAAATAAGATCTTCATTTTCCTTTTTGAACTAAGCTCTGAGCTTGTAGACCGTTATAACAACCTTTCATATTGTTAGTTCCGTCAAATGAACAAGCAATAATATTTGATGTTGTAATGCCACACTTGGTTAATTCTGATTTTATAAGCTCGTACAAAGCCAATCCAGATGATTCATAGACTACTGTTATTTCTAAAAGTCTTTCATATATCTTTCCTTGAAAGGCATAGCGGACGCAAATCGCTAACTGGTCCATAACAGCTCCATATTGAGTAATATCTACCATCACGCTGAATATTATGCTATCATGAAGATCTCTCATAATGATATTAAGGCCCATCGAACAAATTACTTTAGGTAGCTTGTTGATAAAGGATTTTGACAAAAATGTCAACAAAGAGCCTCGTCCAGTCGGTCTTTTAGTTAACTTTCCAGTGGCTTTTCTTTTGTTCATTAATTTCATTCTGTGCTTTTTGCTGTCTTCAATACACTTTCTGACATGATTTTATAAAATTACATCATAATTTGAAACCAACGTGACCAGTTCGAGATAAATTCAATCTATATCATTCGTAGAGTCAGCGTGATAAGCCCCTTCTGCTTTATCCCCTCTGTACGCAATGCCTTGTTTTCCAATAAACAAAACTATATCAATTAAGCGTCGAACAACCAATCTTCTGATGTGAACTTCTCTTTCTCTCTTGTTGATTTGGTTACTAGTCCGAAGAGTTGAAATAGCAGGACCTTTTGGCTTTGAAAAGCTTCCTTCGCTAAGAGTTGATGATAACGAGTCTTCGTGAATTTCATCAGATTTATAAATATGCTTTGGAGAAGAGTCATGTCCGGTAATAAATGTAGATTCTCTATTATCTTTACCTCCAAAATCCATACAGCTGGAGCAGTACACTCTGTTGAACCTAATCTAATATGATAACCATTTTCTGAATTTTATCACCTTCTTCATTCGGTAAAATATCGGTAATAAAGTTTTGAAGGGTCAAATGGCAATTTAGCTCCTTTTCCTTCACTAACTTGAATAGGGAGTTTCTTCGTAAAAGCTTTTTTAATTCCAATTATGTCATTTCTTTGGGGCAGATGATACATCCAAGCTGTTGCGTAGCAGCATTCTGAGCAGCATCAGGCGTCTCATGGTGGATTTCTTCATCATGATTTTCCGTGTCTTAGCTGGTATTAGTTCTGGATGAATCACTGCCGAGAGAAGCCGACGTTACTGAAGGACGATCTAAAAGTGGCTGATTGCAAACAGGCTTCTAATTTCTTCCTTCTCATATCTACAAGACGAAGTGCCAGGAGTAGACTCAATTGAAGGAGGTGGAAATTCGATCTTCAGTTTCTGAAAATAAGTGTATTCACTGTAGCTGCGATTGTATGATATGTTGTAACAAATTCTTAAAAGTAATACAGTAAAATGGACGGCAGGAATACGAAAAACGAAGCATTGAGGACAGTTACGTGATTTGTACTGATATTTATATAGCAGCAGCAAGCATATACGTTGGGCATAGCGTTGTTGTATATGTTACGCAGCAGCAGCAGGTATATATATATATAGAAAGTGAGAGAGAGCAGAGAGCAGAGAGGGAAAGAGCAGTATAGTAATATATATATAGAGTATATATATATGTAGGTATATATAGAAGAGATATATATAAGGTTATATATATATACATATATATATTAGTATGTTATATAAGATATATATATATATATATATATATATATACTGTAACTATGATTGTAAGAGGAGTAGCAACAAAATTTTAAAAAGTAATACAGTAAATGGACGGCAGGAATACGAAAAGTTCGAAGCTTTGATGACAGTAACGTGATATATATATATATATAGCAGAGCAGATAGTATAGTTATAGAGAGTGAAAGAGTTATATATAAAGTATATATATATATATATATATATATATATATAGTGTTATTATATATATAGTTAGGGTATATATATATATATATATATATATATATATGGTCCTGACTGGCCATTTCGGAAAATTTTAAATTGAAGAATGAATTTATATATAATAATAATAATGATAATGAGGAAAAGTAACACATATACGTGCATAGCTAATAAACTAATTCGACTTACCTATTTAATGTCAATATTGTCCCTCAAAGGCTGACTTTGCGACTGACAAATGGAACTAGTTAATCAAGTATTAAAACGTTTGGAAATTTTTGCAACATCTAAAGATTTTCTCTTCTTTTATTTCCTTTTCGTAGCGCCACTTTGGTACACACGTTTCATGTTGACAAAACTGTGACACTGCACTAACTACAACCCTACTAGGAGACTGAGCGAGTGAGCGTCGTGACGAAGAAGTTAGTTAGGTTACCATAAACAAAAACCAACTAGAAACTGGTTAAAATTGATTGTAAATGCATAAGATTACTGGGAAATTAATAATTAAATTACTTTGATGTAACTAATTATAAAGTAGTATATCCATTTTTGGGGTGCCTCTCCGGGGCCCCATTGGGCCGGGGGCCCTCGGCAATCGCCGACCAGCCGACCTGGCCAGTCCGGGCCTGATTATCATCTTCAGATTTGTTATTTTGCATACCTTCAATACCTAAGGACTCCAATTTGAACATGCTTTCTAATCCTTGCTCTACCTCTGAATTAGTTAGAATGTGGCTTAAAGGATTAAAATACGAATGTATTGGATTCAAGACAGCATTAACCAAAGTATGGTTAACCTGCAATTGATTTTGATTTTGATTTAGATTATGATTATAATTATGATTATGATTATGATTATAAACATGATTATGACTTTGATTTTGAACAATTGACGGTGGATTTAAAACTCTTATTTGATTATTGTATATAAAATTAGTAATATTTCCAACTGGGATAATAGAACCATCTCTTAACTTAAAAGCAGATCCACTCATACATTTAATCAATTCTATTTGAGGGAAATACTCTATTAAATCAATGCCTATTAAGGCATCCAAATTGAAAATTGAGTTATTAGACTCTTTATAGCCAGAATCAGCCAATTTGTAAGATTTGTTTCTTAAATTAATTAGAGCCTGATCTACGAACTTAATCTCATAACTCAATTGAAGATCTTCATCAATCAAGAGAGGAAGGGTGAAACCAGACTGGTCCATATATACATCAAGAACAGTCTTTTTCAAACTGCGGGTGGTAACACCTAAATAAGTTTTTATATCGTATTGAGGCATGCTTCTGATGATTTCATGTGATATAAGTTGAGTTTGTCGTCTCTTTAGAAAGGTAGGACCTTTGTGAGTCACAGTCGACTAGGCATCGAACTGAAGCCGAAACTTTACCTCTACCGACCCTTACAGTAATCGATGGCAATAAATATATATTGTTGGTACTTTGGCTAAAACTAAGACATACATTTGTGAGAGTGGAACTTTTCCTTTGCTTACAAAGAGCAGTAATATGACTTCTTTTATTGTAAACTTGGCAACTGAAAGAAAGTTGCTCCTCAAGTCCAGGACACTGATCTGCAGCATGTTTAGTACTTGAACATTTGCTGCATAGATTTATTACATTACATCTTTTAATTCTTAAATCATACATTTGATAAACATTGCAATTGGTCATCACATGACCTTGGGATGAACAAAACTTACATGATTTTGAATAACCTTTGATTTTAGAAGTGGAGGAATCAATACTATATGAAGCTTCATTTCCACTAACAACATTAGTATGAGTTTTAAAATTCTGCAAAGCAGAATTGGAATTGGGCCTATTATTAGATTTTAAGGACTCATTTGTCCTTTGATTTTCATTATTTTTAAATTGATAATTAGGCTTATCCGAAGTATTTATTTCTTTAAATTTCGAATAAGTACTATGGGGAGGAAATTGATTTAAATTTTGACCTTTATTATGATTTGACGTTTTAACAATATTTTTGTTAACTTCATTATAGTTATCAAATATTTGATTTAAATCAGGGTAATTGGTGTTCAACTTGCGATTAATCTCCTTTACTACCACATTAGGTAATTTTGATAAAACTATGCGACTAAGTACTACTAATCCTGTTTCCTAAGATATTTGAGGTTATAACTCTCAAGTTCATATATTAATGTTCTGATATCATTTAAGTAAACCCTTGTCACATTATACGTTGGGTCAAATGCAGGTTTTAAAGAAATTATTTTTTTTAATGATTTCATCAATGAGAAATTTTTCGTCTAAAAATCTTTATCTAGAAGTTCAAGAGCCTTATTATAATTATTGTCACTAATAGAAAGATTCTGAATCAGAGAGTATGCATATCCCTTTAATTTATTTTTTAAACAGTGAAGTTTAATAGATTCATTTGAATTTTTCTGTAAATCTAAGGAACTCTTAAATTTTGAAATAAAGGTTTTATAAGCAAACTTATCAGTTTCATTGCCCTCAAAGAAACCACAATCTATAGCTTTAAGAACAGATTCACTCAAATGAGAGCAAGTATTATTTTGAGGGGTTGCATTTTGATCCCCTTTAGATTTAATTACTTAAGATCCTCATCAACCAAGAGAGTGGTACTGAATCTGACTACACAACTCCTCATTATGAAACTCAGGAATGAGGGAGTCAACTTCATTATCATTAAATATTTTTTATAATATTTGTATCCTTTTGTTTAATATCTTTTAACAAGGACCCTACTTCCTCTACAAGATCTTTTACATAAACTGCATATTTATCTTTATTATCTGTAGGCCTACTCTCTATCTGGCTAAGATAAATATCTACTTGTGCCTTGAGGGATGAAATGGCTTGAACTATAGGCTTAGATTTTTTATTAACTTTATCAAGAAGGGCTTGTATCTCTGGGTCAGATATTTTCGCTGAAATTTGGCTAGAATGACCCAAGGACAAATGAAACCTTGAAGAAAGATGAAATACAAGGCCAAATTTTTATTTGAATTTTGAAAAGGTGTAGAAGATAAAAAAAAAAAAAAAATTTAAATTTTGAAGTTGAAATTGATCTAGGCCTACAAGGCCTAACTTTGAAATTGATTTTTTTTTAGGAAAAAACGAAAGATAGCATACCACAGGCCAAAGTAATTGATGTGAATTTTGAAAAGGTCTAGAAGACCATAAAAGAATTTAAATTTTGAAGTTGAAAATGATCTAGGCCTACTAGGCCTAAGTTTGAGCTTGAATTTTTATAAGAAAACACTGAAAGGAAATGGTTAGGCAATGATGCATTGCTTCTCTAATTCTCCTACCTAATTTTGAATTAAATCCACCAGGACTAAACTAAACTTAGGACAAAAACACCAATAGTCTAGTCTCGATAGGCCCACGTGGCTTCTACCGTCTCTAATATTTTTATATGTTCAAATAAACCTTAATTTTAAGTTAATTTTGTACTAATAATACTGTACACAAAATATAATAACTGCTAGGAGCCTCGGAGATGGCTAGATTATAATTTGCAATATTGATAGGCACGATTTATCAAGAACTTGCAACAAACCCGTTCGTTGAGACCAATATAGATTACACAATGGACGAAAATTTAATCTAAAGCAGATTAAATTAATAAACAAAAATCTTTGAAAGATATAATAACTAAAAAAAATAATATATAAATAGAGCAATTTTGGATCTATTGGTCTTACCTTGAATTTGTTGTTTTTCAAAGATTTTTACTCTTTGAGATAATTCTTGAAGCCCTAAGATATCTCAGTCTTGTGGCTTTAGTCAATTAACACTTACGTTAACTTAGTAGGTAAAATGGTAAATTGATAAGTATTAGGCAAAAAGAATAGAGATATAACGATAGTTGAAATATTTGAAAAGAAAAGACAATTTACATCCCTTTCTTTACATTTTTGATTATTAAATTTGATTTTCACAAACGCAACAATTAGGACCGTTATTGAATCAGTAATGAACCTTATTCTGAATTTTCAGTGAAATTCTGGTCAATTATATCCAATGGAGACAAAAAATATAAATTCCGCTAAAACTAATAAATAGAAGATATTGAATATGAAAACATATAGCTAATAGTTTATATCCTAAAATAAACACAGAATAGAAGAGATTTATATGTGGAAGTACATAATAGTTTTTTATAATAGATTACTCAAATGAAGGAAATTTTAATCAAAAGCAGGTTAAAATTACAAATTCACTTCAAAAGGTATAAAAACTTAAATTAGTGAAATTGGTAATCTACTGAGTCTTACATTATGGGTTGTTTCGAGATGAAAGGCTCTTCTTTGGTTTTCATAGGTAATTATGCCTATACCTTATAGTAATTGCAAAACTTTATTTAGGGGTAATTAGGATTGTGGAAGGTAAAAGGATAAAGAAAAGTTGATATAGTAGTGAAAAAGAAGTTTACCTCCTTATACCTTGATTTGATTTGACTTGGTTTGAAACTTTTACAAGTGAACACGGTGAACTTGATTTGATAAATGATATACATCCTAAATTGAAATTTAGTGGTATTTCATCCATGAAAAAGGGACAATGACAACAAATGAAGGAAAAATAATCACCAAATATTAGATGAATGAATAAAATAGAAATATATGTGGAAATTTATCAGTTTATATATGCAATTTCTACATACATTCACACTGTGATGCATTTTCGAGTTTTCAGGGTTAACTGGTTTAATCTCTCTCTAATTCCCAAAACTGTATATTGACTTTATAGTTTATTTTATATTTATACAGTAGGAACATAGTAGATATATACTGTGGTATTAAGGCTCAAGTTGAAGTAAATATCGAAGTATCGATAATATCAAATTATCCTCGATATTATTGATTAAATATCAGATATTTCAGTTATATATATATATATATATATATATATATGTTACAGCAGCAATAGCAGCAGTGAGTATTGTTATTGGGCTAAGGTATAGCAGTTGTTGTTGTTATATATTGCTGTTGTTGCTGGGCTATTAAGTTAAGCAGCAGCAGCATAGCAGTTGCTAAGGCTATATACATATGTTGCTCATATATATATATATATATAGATATATAGATAAATAGGTAAAAGCTGTAGACAGGGACCCACACATTTTGAGACCGTATTTAAAAATTTTCTAAGTTCAAAAAACTTTCTTAAGTTCAGAAAAATTGTTATGAAGAGTGGCTTTATGCAAGCTTCTGTGGCAATTCAGAAGCTGCCACTTCTCAAAGAATTTTCTTAAAAACTTAACTTATATATATATATATATATATATATATATAAAGTGGAAGCAGCAGAGAGCAGCAGCGCAGCAGTATATGCTAAGTTAAGAGCAGCAGCAGTTATACAAATAGCAGCAGCAGGTTATATATATATATATATATATATATATATATATATATATATATATATATATATATATATATATATATATATATATTGAAAAGTGGAAACAATGATAATGATAAAAAATATCGAACTTTCGATAATCGGGAAATTTATTGACCTAATATCGTTAATATTGACATAATATCGTCAATACTTCCGATTCGATAGTTTTTGATTTTTTTTTTCATGACTTTACGGTATATTATTGCAAATTTATACATTTTAATTTTACAGAGTATACTTTTTAACATTGTTTTATAGATTACAGTTTATGTGTTTTTATATGTCATGGAAAATAGAACTACATCATAGTAAAAACAAGGTAAATAGAAACAGCAAGAAGCCACATGGGCCTACCGAGATGGCACACACATTCTAATAAATCTGATTGTACCGCCATCCTAAAGTAGGTAATTTATCCCCCCCCCGCCCCCATACACACACATGCTACATTAAATAATGCATAGTTTAAATGTGTCAGGGTAAAGAACCGTTCGGAGTGGTTTGTCAATAATTCAATTCGCAAAGTGAAAGCTGATATAGGGCCTAAGAAAGTTAGGAACATGGGGAAATAAAGAGACCGTAAGAAGCCACATGGGCTTATAAAGACTATCCCAGTCAAACTTCTAAATTCACAATATACAAGATTTGAGTTTCCAAATCTGTATATAATACAGAAAAGTTAATAAAGATTACTGAATTATGAGTCCTTCAGGTAAAGAATATAGCCTGTGTGGCAAACGCAACCTTAACTTAGGCTAGAGAATGGATAGCATAGAATGTGACCCATGCAAAGAGTTTGTCCATGCTACACAGAATTGTGCTGATATTAATAAAAATCAATATGAAATGTTAATAAGATTAACATGTAACTGACCTGCCAAAGCTGTTTGTGGAAGACAAAAGAGAATACCATATCTGTGACAGACTTCAAAGATATGAAGATTATGATAGCCTCATTTGTTGAAAGTATGGAAAAAATGTAGAAAACCATGCAGTAGCAACATTATCATCTTCAGCGGCTAGTCCAAAAAGAAGAACTTATGGGAGAAATGAAAAGAAAGGAAAATTCCATAAGAGACTGGAAACATCTTGGGTAAACTTGTAAAGGAAGAATTATTGGAAATTAAAGACACACAGAGACGGAAAAATAATCTGGTAACCTAGAAGTAAATATTGAGCAGACAAACTTAGAGGAGGCAAACAAAAGGATAAAAACTGTGGCTCTTAAATCTTTAAAGAAGTAGGAGCAACAGAGTTTGAAATAGTGAAGGTTAAAATTCTGGGTAACCGCAACTCCAGACCCGACCCATACTAATAGAAATAAAAACTGCTGTCCAAAAATGAGATGTTCTGAAAAGAGCAAAAAACTTAAGAAATAGGCTAGTTCACATTTCAAGAAGATCTACATAAACCCATGCCAGACTAAAAAAGAAAGAGAGGAAGCAAAACATCTGAGGAATGAGCTTGAAAGAAAAAGTGGAGAACAAGAATTATACATAAAACGGAAAAATATGTAAGAATGAAAATTTTCGCTAAGAAAAGGAAACGATACTGGATAAACAGATATGATAATGAATAATAGGCTAATATTAAATATGATTAATATACAGGAATTAGCACAAACAAAATTAACCAAGATTGAATTCTTAATAAATATAGAAAATAATGTACCTATATAGTACTTTTAGTGGAAACGTATCTGACAGAGGATAAATTTATACTTAGAGATGAGCTCGACAAAATATTAAGTAATAGAAAGGAAGAGGACAAAAAAGGGGGAGGGTTAGTGATTATACACAAGAGAAATAAACATATAGAAGTAAAAAAAAAAATATGATGCAACAACTTGATAAACAGGGTGAAATGGTTTTAGAGTGGATAGATGAGTTTGAATTAAAACTCCTAAATACATCTGAAGAGTGTGATAGACTTTATACATGGCAGAGAAATAACATGAGAAGTGTCAGATTTTATTCTGACTAATAATGCTATAAGTAAACACTTTCACTTGATGAAAATAGATAAATACCAAGAAGGGTAAAGGTTTACATTCTGGCCGCACCAAGTTTTCAATATCGATATATATATATCGATATTTATCGATATATATCGATAGATATCGATATATATATATAGAGTTACGGCTATATATATATATATATATATATATATATATATATATATATATATATATATATATATATATATATATATATATATATATATATATATATATATATATTACCTTTTAAGGGAAATATTTTGCTATTTCTAATAAAAAACTTTCAAATCTAGAGGTCTGTTCGAATTTTCGCAGAAACATATAGGATGACAAATAGCCAACAAGATGTTTTTTGGACCTTCCACGTTTCGGAATGCTTGATTTAACCTAAAATATGTAATTTCTGAGGTAATAAACGCAATTAATCTAACGATAATACCAAACCTAACTGCAAAATTATAAATGCATGGCAGCCCTAACCTATAAATGCATGGCAGCCCTAACCTATAAATGCATGGCAGTAATATATATATATATTAATCTAACAATACCTAACCAAACCTAACCTAACCTAACTGCAAAATTATAAATGCATGGCAGCCCTAACCTATAAATGCATGGCAGCCCTAACCTATAAATGCATGGCAGCCCTAACCTATAAATGCATGGTGAGGAGAGAAGAAGGTTGGCTATATATATATATATATATGGTATATGTAATAGTGTATATATATATATATATATATATATATATACCGTATATCTTACCTGTGCCCATGTGCTTTCGATTGTATTTGTATGAGCACCTGTAACCTCGTCTTTAAACGTGATCGAATGGTTGACCTTCAGATGGTGAAATTTTGACTAGTCAATGTCATTATATCCTTTCCAACAATCGGAGATAATAGTTGTTCCAGGTTCAATATATTGCTCTATAATATGTGTAAGTGTTGGTGCGTCTCTTTTCTTAACTGGGACAAGGAAGCACAACCTTGAACCTCTTTCGACCCCTCCGAAAACCCATTGCTCATGAACATATCTACCTTTACGATATTTACGTTTAGTAAATAGCGATTCATCAATCTCAACAATCTTGTTAATGCCTCCTATTTTAGCACTATTGTCGATGCAATGTAAAATGCAGACTTCCCGGCAAAAGTTAAACCAATCTATAACAGTCTTTTTACTAATCCCAATTAAGTTGACAATTTGCATGACTGAAATATCCTGTGTGAAGAAATACATAACAAGCAATGCATCTTTATAACTTAACCGTACATTATGAAACCAATAATGTACCGGTGAAACAGTATATTTTAAACTACACGTATGAGCATTGCATTTGAACATAAACTTATTATTGTACTTAATAATATCACAATTACTACTGCACTTTTTGCATTGCAATTGGTCCAGTATCAAATGATAATATTGCAAAAAGGCGAGTAATGAGTAATCTTCCGAAAATATTTCATATAAATCATTTAAATTCATTTTCAACTTTCACGACAATAGCTAATTTAGCACTGAAACAAATTATTAGCATAAATCTTTGTGAACCGTCACGAACAAAACGTACTTTGAAACTGATTTAAACACAATCTCAACATTCCTTTTATAGACGAGAAAATCATAGTATTCGTGGATTATTTATATCGTTATTTAAGTTAGACAAAATATCGGATTTTGAAGATAGAAAAAATAGCGCGGCCACAATATAAACTAAAGCCCCAAGAAGTATTTGATCTATCAGACCATAATTTAATCTAGATATATCTAAAGAGTAAAGTGGAAAGGCCTAATTATAAAAAAAGATCCATATAGCTACCTATCTAATCCTTTCTTAAATGTTGTAAGTGAGTCACACTCGGCAATCTCCTGTGGCAAAAAATTCCAAAAATTAATAATCCTGTTAGCGTCGGGCGGGGTGACGTGGACCACTTTAGGTATAACTTGGTCTCCCGACTCTCCCCTAATGCACTTTTTGGAAATTTTTTTTTTGTAAATCACGGCCCTATAGTCGGGCATAAGCACACAAAAAAATAATAATGTAATTCTAATAATAAAAGTTTTATTAAAGTTTGAATAACGCCGAGTCAGCCCGACCGTGGAGGGGTGAAGCGGACCACCACCTCATTGAGTAGGTGACTCAATCATCTGTTTAAATTGCCTTCTTTACGTATAATTCCCCCCACTTTATATGCCTTTACTTTACTTATTACAATAATCATTTATCGTATATTTAAAAATTGCACAAGTAATAAAATGTTCAATAATGATAAATAAAATACTAATATAAATAAGGTGGTCCGATTCATCTCCCTCTCCGCCCAAAAATTTTAACACTTTTGAAATTGCTTTTTTATTAAAATTTCATTTTTTTTAAAAATTCACTTAATATATAACTTTTTATTATTTTATAAAAATTAATTAAGTACTTTAATAAAAATGTATAAATAATGTAAAATACTAAAAAGGCTTTGTTTATAATGCAATACCCCCCATCATCAATTTTTACGGAGGGGTGAATCGACCAAGTTAGGGCCCGTTTTTTGCCACTACTGCTTGAATCAAAAAGCAATTTACTTTGGCCAGTTTAAAAGTTAACATACTGAGTGTATCCACTGAAAAATAATTAAAATCCATCCACACTTTTTCATTTATAAAGTTAAAAACTCACATTTTTCAAAAGTGAAGTTCTATTGAAGGAAATTTTGTACCCTAATTTCTAACATTTTTTAAAAATATAAAAACTTTCTAGAATTAACATATGATCTAAATAAAAACTTAGAAAACAAGGTGGCTATAAAATGAGCGAATTTTTTTTTTTTTTTTTTTTTTTTTTTTTTTTTTTTTTTAGAGTGGACCGAATCACCCTCCTAAAGAGGCGGGCCTGGTCACCCCGCCCGACGCTACTGAATGAATATTTTCTTACCTCAAGATGGCAAGCCTTCTTAATTTTCTTATGCTTTCCCTGATCTCCCATCCATGGTCTACCGTAAAGAATTTATTGGTCTCCGTATTATTAATAGATGTAAATTTTTTGTGGACTTGTATCATGTCCCCTCTATTTGTATGTGTTGTTTCTCTAGTTGACTGGGGCAGTCTTGATAGG
>JABUQX010000817.1:0-7500 GCA_015478945.1 Trachelipus rathkii
TCAGCAGTGGATGTCACCCGAGAATTTGAATAAGAACACCACACACCTGCCTTACAATGTGTCTCCTAAAACTCCCGATGACACTTATCCTAATTGTCCTTCTCTTCAATCAATATTCCCAACTCCCCCAGCCTTTGATGATGCACCTATTAAAGGGGCACAGTCTGCTAAGATTCCCAATTTGCCTACCTTTGCTAAGGCAGTGGTAGGCAAATTGGGAATTTTGTTCGAGATGTGGAGGGTGACTTAGCACGCCTTTTCGGAGGGCCCTCTTCTATGGTGGCCAGAAACCCTTCCTGTCATAAACAGAGAAGTCCTCACATATCACTGCTGCATGGTCTTCCTCTTCCACCAGGGTTTGACTTTCCTGTCAATAGATCGTTAGGAGGCTCACGAGTTCATCGGATATTATCCTCTGAGACGACTGCTAAATCCCAACATGTCACGGATCGCCATTAACATTGATTACATTATCATTTATAGCACGTCTCCTCCAATGGAACTGTCGTGGATATTTTGCTAATTACGAAGTGCTAAAGAGGTTACTTGTAGCTCATCAGCTGTTGGCTGTTTGTTTACAGGAACTACAACTTCGCGGCCGAGACCTTTTACAACCTTCATGGTTCAGGGAGCCCCTTATTTCCCTGAATCGTGGAGCCAGCGACAGATGGGGCAGCGATCCTACTTCGCGATTCTGTCTCATTCACTCAAATTCCCCTCTCAACTCCCTTACATGCCGTGGCAGCTCGTATCCACCTTGAAACACTGCTTACACTGTGCTCAGTGTGCTATCAACAGCTCTAAATTTACCAAAAGGAGCCTTGTCGAATTTTGTTTTAAGAGTCTCACCACCATCCATGTTAGTTCTAGGGGACTTTACCCTCCGACATATACCCTTTGTGGCGAGACTTTCACCCCAATATCTCAGGCCCGAAAAATTTGGGAATAATTTTGGGAGTATTTTGCAGAATTCTCATTAGGGAATGTCTCAACAAGAGTCTTGCACATTTGAAATCTTGATACATGCCTCCTTTTCCTGTGTTGACATCAGAAAGTGAGCAATCTCGGCTATAGATGTTTGGTAGGGAAAGGGTTGGTTTCCCCTGTAAAGTGGCCACCTACCTATCTGTATGACCATCTTTACCCGAGTCCATAAAGTAACATGTAGCTGGCGTTACGACAGGGCGGATTGGTCTTCCTTTCATCAGGCACTTACTTTTCCCATCCTTTCGGCACATTACCCTGTTTTCCGTTGAACGTCAAAAGCCTTCAACCTACTTTCAGAAGCAATTCTCGCAATTGGTAAACGGACCATATACTTTGTTCATGCCGCAAATAACAAACTCCATGGTAGAAACCATAGAATGTGCCCAGGCTATCGTGAAAAGGAAATGCTATAGGCCGTATAAACAAACTCCACACTTCGAACTTGATTCTTTTTAAAGCTTCAGCAGCCCAAATCCTGGCTTGTTACGAGAAACAATATTTTCAGCAATCTACCTTTTCACGTTAATTTTTCTATGCCATAAAGTTGTGCAAAAATTTGCAAAGGAAACACTCATCCAGGTCCACGCTCTCCTTCTTCTGTGCAACCTCGGAGTGCATACCTCTGATGTCACCTCTACCCGGTGTCGTAGTGATGAAATTGGGCTATCACTTCGCTTCCTGCTCCAGCGGGTCCAGTATCATGAAGCCATTTCATTCTGACCACCTTCGGGTGGAAGACTCCAGACTTTCTGTTCCCCTGGAAGAGGACCTTCCTGTACAACTGATTAATTTACCTAAGCCGAGTTCCAGGAAGCTCTAAAAACGAATGCAAGATTGGAGTGCATGACCTGAAGGCATTTCCTTCCCAGACTGATAAAGGAATGCTTGTTCTCATTGACGCTAATTCCTTCAGTTTATATAATAATGGGTGGAGGAGTCTCCGCTCCTGTCTGGTTACTCTTTGTATTGTTTCCATCCAAAACTGAGGATAGGATAACCTCTCGCATAATCATTGTAACTATTTGTTTAAACTTTGCAACGCATGCAGTTGATGGAAAGAACGGTGTCTCCTGTCTTGTTCCACGTTGGAAGCAACTCCATGCATTTTCTAACTGTTAGTTTGGTTTCGCATGTACACATCGCTCAACTCAGATCCTCTCCTCCTTTAGATCACGACATAGTGATGCATTGCTTCTAAACAAAATGACCTTGGCAGTTTTTTGAATTTCCGAAAAGGCGTAATGATAGCAATGTTAGGATAGGGTTTTGCCAAACTCAGTCTTGGGCCTCAAGGGGCTACTTCCCTCTTTTCAGTTATTAATGTCGGATCGTTCGTTTCAAGTCCATTGTGAAACCACACTGTCGAGGTGTTTTGTCATGGGTGAGAGCGTGCCACAGGTTAGTGTGCTGAGTGATTTCCTTTTGAAATAGGTTTCAATGGAATAATCGAAACCATCCCGAACTCGGTCCCCTGCTCCATCTATGTTGACGATCCTGCCCTGTACATCACTGGAGAAAAACTTCCTTGTATGGTGTATCAACTTCAGTTGGCCATCGAAAGAGTTTTCTCCTGGTGTTCTGCATGTGACTTTACATTCTCTACATCGAAAACTAAAGATATGTTTTTCCGGAAAATATCCCCGTCGAGGAGGTCGAATACAATTGCTTCCTATATTACACCTATTTGGCTTCCCCATCCGTGTGGAGCCGATGACAAGGTTCTTGGGTCTTCTGCTCGATGACTGCTCACGTACCTCCGTCACATTACTCACCTCAAAGCTACTTGCCGTCGTTCCGTGGATCTCTTACCGCACCTCAACCCTAAGACTTGGGATTTGGACAAAAACCATGTTCCACCTTTACATCATGCTGGTATGGACTAAGCTAGACTATGGTTGTGCCATCTATGGGCAGACTTTCCAGTTGTACTAACGTCTTCTTTGCACAATTCTGACAGAAGGCCTGCGGATAGCCACAGGAGCATTTCGTTTCTCACCGAGAGAAAGCCAGGAGGTGGAGCAGGGGGGATGCCCCTGTTGAGGGAATACCTCGTGCTCCTTATTCCTCCGTATTCAGGTTCCTACTTCATCAGCCTTGACCTATCTAATAGAGAGAGTCCATCACAATTCTTCTCATTGGCCATTTGCTGGGGGGGTTGCTACCATCTTCTTTCCTCAACCTTCCTCAGCGAGTGGTCATGCAATATGACTTCAACTCCACCTATTCAAAGTGGGTTTATCCGCCTCCTGCTGTTTGCATTGGGATTCAATCTTTAACAATGGCAATGGCTTTAACACACCCAGTACAGTAGCGAGATTCCTTTATGTACCATGAGGAAATCCATGGCAACTCATTAGCAGTTTACATGAATGGTTCCAAGACAGCTGTGTTTCCAGACGTCACTGTATCCCACACCCTTCCACCTTATTCGTCTGTTTTTTCGGCTGAACTGATAGCGGTGTCTATGGCGGTGAACAGAATCAGTACCATCACACCAGAGGGTAACTATACCATCTTTTCCAATTCTTGAAGCACTCTCTAGGTGTTGCTTGACCGATCGACAAGAAACCCTTTGGTCTCTGCCATTAAAAGATCCTTCTGCTTATGGCATGTGAAGTTGCAAAGTATTGCGTTCTGTTTGGTTTCTTCCCATGTGGTTGTTCCTGGAAACGAACAAGCCGATAGGGAGGCCAAACACGCGAAAGTCACAAGGTGTCGAATGCCTTGTACCTTCCTTCTGCTGTATGCGGTACACTTTCCCACTACAGATTTTTCCATCACTATACGTCGGGATTTCCTTTCTAACTAGTAGACTTGTAACTTGTTGGGCAGAGGATACTCGTGGCGCTAAACTATGCAACGTCAAACCCATCATTGGACGGTGGTCATCTTGTAGAAAGAGTTGCCTCCTGGAAGGGTCTGAGTCGATTGCATCTGGGTTATACCAATCTCACCCTTGGATTCCTTATAACGCGGGTGGATCCCCCGACTTGCACATTTTGCTCCTTCAATTGCCTTCTTACAGTCATTTATATCTTTGTGGGTTGCGAGGCCATCTCAGCCCATAGAAGCAAGTTCTTTCTTGATGTGCTCACTATGCCTCTCCAGCATCGCCTTCCGTACATCCTATATGAATCTTCTCATTTTTGTAGTGACCGAGTTTTTGTGTTCCTGCTGGAACTGAACATCTTATATAAGATCTAACCCTTTCAGTACTGTTCATGTGTCACTTTGTTTAGGGAAATTCAGCTGTTCAGTAGCACACTGACACTGTATAGCCACATTCCTGTGTGCTGTGGTGGTCCCTGTACATCTACTCTTTAAAAAAAAAATTATTATTATTATTATTATAATTATTATTATTATTATTTATTATTATTATTATTATTGTTATAGATGGGATACCGCTGGTCAAGAACGTTTCAAATGTATAGCCGCTTCTTATTATAGAGGAACTCATGGTAATATATATATATATATATATATATATAATATATATATATATATATATATAATATGGTGTGATATAAGAGAGATATATATAAAATATATATATGTATCTATATATATATATTTTTTTTATCTTTATAGAATATAGTAAGTATTGTATGACCAATTAACTTGAAATTTAAGGCTAGATAATGATGATTGCCTATGCTTCTACCATATTCAAACGTAGAATCTGTAATATGTGAAATATATTAAAAGTTTTGTGTGTGTGTGTGTGTATTCATATTTTTTTTCTTTTTAAGTATTATAGTTCTGAGTCAGTACAAGGAGTTTCTAAGGGGAAAAAAATGTGAATTTAGTAGAAGTGATAAGATGATGCATAATAGGAGTGAATGATGTGGTTTTGTGAGGGTGGTATGGTTGTGGTCTTGGCCCAGGGGATAAACCCTTACATTGACAAATACCACAGTGGGGGTCCGTCGAGGTGTGATGTCTTAGGGTAGATTTTTGGCTGCATTTGGCTTGCACTTACAGTATATCATATATATATATATAGTATATATATATATATATATATATATATAATATATTACCCATATATAATTATTTATTACAAGAAATATAAAACATACATGGAAATTAGAAATATATATATATATATTATATATATATTATATATATATATATATATATATATATATATATATTATATATATATTATATATATATATATATATATATATATATATATATATATATATATATATAACTATTCTGTTTTCCGGTGCATGTTGCGTACCCTACCTCCATCTGTGGGTGGGGACCTGTAGGGAGGATAAAGAAAGTAATTAAGTTCTGAATTTTACTATTGTGAAATCATTTTCGAAAGATGTTTGATTTCTCTGTAATATAAAAAACCGAGACCTGAAAGAATTAAAAATGTTGTGTATAAAACGATTTATTGTGGTTAATATTAGGTACGCAATCATTTAGGAAAAAGATAACTTCTCAGTTGAGAAGAATTCATTTAATTTAAATATATTTGCAATTAAAGTGCTTAAGTTGAGTAAGAGAAAAAATACAGATTTATGATTTCCTCTAAGAAAGAAGAAAAAAATACGATTCAGTGAATTTATAATACGTTTTTTGTATAGTTAGTGTGAGATTTTTGATCAACGTTAAAGAATTGAAATAATATGCCGGGAGGAATGGTATAACCATGAAGTGAAACTTGAAATATATATAATAGGAAGAAAGTGGGTAGGGCAGAATGGATAGTTGAAATGCAATAAAAAAAAAAGGTTTTATTTTAAAATTCTTAATATAGGCCTATAAAATCAAAAGCTCCTAAGCTGGACATTAATCCAATTATATAGTATATATATTATTTTTATTATTTTTAAAAGAAATGCTGTTAGTATAAGGGAAATAATTCATCATATGTTAGAATGCTGTGAATAATTTGAATAATTTATATAAAATCTTTGGATTACTTCTTGCATTGAAAGAGGATGAGTGTGAATGTTGCAATTGGGAATTTTTTTTTTTTTTTTTTGAGAGAGAGTTCATCCTTCCCCCTTTATAGAAGTCTAATGGATAAAAATATTTTTGAAAATGTTTTTACGCATTTTTATAAAAGCCAATTTGATTTTTTTTTTTAAGGTAAATATACTTTAGCTGTGTAGTTATCCGATTTACATTTCATATTTGATAGAAACTTAACCTTGTAAAGTAATTACTGTTATTTGACTTATTTATTTGAAATGGTGAAACACTAAAGCTCCCATTCTCCCTCACCCCCAAAAGTTGATTTTCGGATTCTCCTTCAGATATAACTTTTATATTTAATTTTTTAAGTAATTACCCTATTGTTTTAATTTTTATTTATAAATATATATATATATATATATATATATATATATTATATATATATATATATATATATATATATAATATTATATATATATTATATTATATATATATATATATATATTATATCTATATATATATATTATATTAAAGTAGTTGTAACTCAGTTTGAATGTAGAGGTGTAACTAAAAACACTTAAAATTCAATCTAATAGTAGGTTAGTAGTATAGTAGTAAATATAATTAATGAGAAATGCTAGCATTATCATATCTCCCAAGAGCTTCATGCTTCATTTATCCAAAACATAAAACTGATTATTACTAATCCATAGTGTATATATTTGTGTGCGCTATTATGATTGTTTTTTGGACGTAACCAACATCCTGTTCTCTGGCGCATTGGTGCGCAGTGCTAGAAGAGGCGAGAGATGCAAACCCTGATCTAACACTAATCTTCCCTTGTGGCTACTAAAAGAGATTTACTGGTATGTGTACTGTTATATTAACATCTTTAAATTTTCATTATCTCTGTTTATATTATATATATATTAAAAAAGAAATTTAATATTCTATAAAATATTCTGTTACTCTTCTTTCTTTCACATAAAAATTTCAATGAATACGCCTGTAGAAATTTAATACAAATAACTCCACTATCTGTTAAATTTCTGTTGCAAATTTTTGTGTTCCCTTCGATGTCTTTTTGATTAGTAATTAATCTTTCTTTATTTGAATTTTCAGGCTGAGACTTCTTCTTCTCTTTCTCTCTCTTCTTCTACAAGTTGTTGTTAGCTAATTCGGTTTATATCCTCCTCCTTCCCTTAACTTCTCTCGTAAGCCTCCTCTCTCATTTCGAGTACCTTTAAATTAGCGTTTTGCTGTTATGTTCTATGTATTACGACTAAAAAAGTAAGTTGAAATATTTTTTCAGGTAATTTTAAGTGCCTTGATAATATTAGAGGGTTTATTATGTATTATATTATATTCTGCCTTTTAATTCAATAAAGTCAATTTTAAGTAAATTTTAATTAAAAGCTACTTAAAAGTTATGTTTTAGAATATAAACTCCCGGACAAAATTAACATCACATGGAATTTAGTATTAGATGGCCAACTATGTCATTATGATTAGGTTGTATTGCGTTTATAAGGATCAAAATGTAGCATCACAGGCAGGTTTAAACAATAGGACAAC
>JABUQX010000817.1:15000-20000 GCA_015478945.1 Trachelipus rathkii
GGCTAAGCGAATGTATAGTGGTGAGTGTGCTGAGAATCAACCGGCTGGGAGACCGAAAAAAAGTGGATTGAGTGAGAAATGTGAGTTTGGCAGAGGCGAGAAGAAAGGTGCATAATAGGAGTGAATGGCGGGTTTTTGTGAGGGGGTATGATAGTGAGGGTCCGTCGCGGCCCCGTGAAGCTCTAGGGTGAATTTTCTGACTTCGACGAGTTCTCACTTAAAGATATAAAGGGGGGCGGTAGGGCTGGGCTTTCTTTTCGACTTGCGTCATATTCTTCTACTTTTCTGTTTCCGGTACATGTTGCGTACCTTACCCCCGGTCTTGGGGAGAGAAGGTGGGTGATGATGATATATATATATATATTAATATATAATATATATATATATATATATTTATATATATATATATAGTGAAAATTATGTATAATATATATATAATATATATATTATATATATATATATATGTGAAGTAAAAATAGAAATTCTAATATATATGCTATATATATATATATATATATATATATATATATTGTATATATAGATATATAATTAGATTAACTATATATATATATATATATATATATATATATATATATATATATATATATTTATATATATATATATATATATATAATATATTAATCAAAAATTTGTCTTAAACTTTCAATTGTCCTAGTTATTGCAAAACAGAACCAATCACATGATCAAAACCACATATTGAACTTCAAACTTAATCATACAAATGAATAAAGACAACGATACAGCAAGTACTAACTTATGGGACGATAATTGGATATCGAAGGAATCGGTTGTTTTTCAGGAATCGGAATCGGCAAAATTGTACCGATTCTTTGGTATACAATCTGAAAATAATTTTTATTCGATCTTTATGATATTTCAAAGACAATATTCGAAGTCTATTCCATATTTGATTTTTTTATTTTAGTTCTTCTTAATTTCTATTTATTAAAGAAACTGGATTTGAGCCCTGCGCATCTTTACGTAGAGGCTAAGATATCATGTTAGAAGATTTCAGACAGTCCATTTGCCAATGTTTTGTTAGTCCATTGTTAATGTAATATGTTTGACAATTTTATACCCGTTAACTCGTAGTGAGGGAGTGATATATTTTGCCTTGTAGGGCTTGTAATAATTAGAGCTATTGAATATACATTATGTAATTAATAATATGAAATAATATTTTGTTAAACAAGTATATTATTAAACAATTTATGTGCATTGTTTTGAAAGCGTCCCAGATTTTTAGCGGATAGGCTATAACGTTATCAAATTGGTTCATGTCAAAATATCAACACTGGCATACCCAGCACACGTGCCTGTCTTATTTACTTTCACTATTAGGCACACTTCCCTAAGGCCTACGAAATTAAAAAATGAGAAAATAAAAGTTAATGGAATTAAAATAAACTTTAAATTTTTAGTTTAGTCAGTTTTTTTATGCAGACTTTGTACTTTTTTGAATGAAAACCTTTAATAATTTTCCGAACTGGAATCTGTTTTAAACTTTAATATTCATTTTTTGTATGTAAACTTGTAAATATAATATATATATACTATATAATATATTATAATAATATATATATATTATATATATATATAATATATATATATACTATATATATTATATATATATATATATATAATAAATATATATATATATATATCTATATATATATATATATATATATATATATATATATATTATATTATATATATATATATATCATATAAATATATATATATATATCATATTATACAACACACATTTCTTCCCCTGGCCCACCTTATTGGAGGGCCACCGCCTCCAGAAAGCCGCCACTGCTCTTTGGCGGTTTCACAAGTCGAGAGAGAAGTTACTTAGCGAAGGTGGTACGGGGCGTCGAGGGGGCACTCGCAGAAGGAAGTTGCTTCCATTGTGTCCTGGGAATATACATCACTAGTGCAGTAATGGGGAAATAACGTTGTCAAGTTTGAATCTGAATTTACATGCAAAAGATTTGGGTGGTTACCTGATCTGCTCCGGGCGAGGTTAATTAGGTCTCTTCTGGACAGTGATTCTTCCTGTAGGGGAGATGTTTGAGATGGGGTTGTTTAGGTAGATGTTATTGGGGGCGGTTTTGTAGATATGTGTTATTTAATTGTGTATGGATGTGAGTGAGCCAAGACCATATTTGGGGGGGTGGGGATGTTGTTGTAGATGTCATCATAAAGTTTGGCTGGTGAGGAGGGGGGGGTTGGAGAGTTTTTGGTGGCATGGATGGGTTGGATTGAGTGTTTTTCTGGAAAAAATTGTGTCCCTACCATCTTCAAGTGGGTGGGTAGGGATGGGAAGGATGTGTCTCTCGTCATTAAAATGCTGGATGGGGGTTTGTTTTAAGTAAAGCATCCAGTGATTATTCTAATAGGGCAGTGTTTTGGTTAACTTGTAATTTGTTTTAAGTTGGATTGTGATAGTGCTTGGAACGGGGGGAGGCATAGTTTATATTTGTTCTAAGGAGTTGTTTGTATTTGTGGTGAGGGTGTGTTTTCTGTCGGCTTGAAGTGTGTGGGTAGAGGGTTCGAGGGTGTTTTAATTTCCGTTGATTTGAGGAAGTATTTGGTCGTGTGTGGGGAGAAAGTCATGTGTGTGTCGCAAGTGAGTCCTAATATTTTTTGGGGTTTTATTTAGGGGGAGGGGTTGTTGTTCAAGTAGACTATTGGGTGGAATGTGGATTGGTGGCGGTCTGTGGTTAGGAGGGTGATGGGGGAAGCTGTCATTCTATTGGTGAGTAGCCAAGTTTCTAATAATTGTAGGTATTCTTGGGTGTGATGGGTGGCTGTATTTACAAGTGGATGTTGGGAAATGATACTGATGTCGTCTGCGTAAGTAATTAGTTTGGATTGGTTGGTAGGGGTGGGCAAATCTGCTGTAAAGAGATTGAAAGGAATGTAGAGAGAATGGCGCCCTGTGGTACGCGTTTTGTGGTTTAATGGAGTGTGAGAGGGTGTTTTTATGGAGGACTTTTGCGGTATTTATTGGTAAGGAAATTTGAAGGGAGCCACTTTTTATCATTGCTTTCTAGGGGGGATTGAAGGATCATATTTATACGTATGTTGGCGACAGTGTCAAAGGCTTTGTTATTGTCGATGGCTGTGGGTATGGATCTGTGTGATGGGGATTGGTTGAAGCCATTAATTATGTGTTGAGTGAGGGAGGTGAGGGCTGTTGTTGTTGAATGATTGCCTTTAAATCCGTGTTGGAATTCTGGGAGGGTGATGTGTGGGGATATTTTGTTTAATATTAGTTCCTCCAGCAGTTTGCTGATGGTGGAGAGGAGAGAGATTGGTCGCGATAGGAGGATGGGGAATTGGGGACTTTTTTGGGTTTCAGTTTTGGGATAATGAATGCTCGTTTCCAGATTGGGGGTATATAATTGAGTTTCCAGGATTTGTTAAAGATTTCTGTGATGAGGAGAATTGCTTTTTCCTCCTAGGTGTTTCAGGTGAAAGTTTGAGATTAGTCTGGTCCTGTTGCTGGTGAATTTTTAAAGGGTTTTGATTGTCTTGAAATCATGTTGGTTGTAAAAGGAAGTGGAGGGGGTTGTGATCTGAGGGAAGTTTTTTTGAGTTGTTTTTTTGCACCAATTAATGGGGTGAGTTGGTTTACAGGAGAGATTATTAGCGTAGTGTTTTTGCGGAGGCTGTCTGCTTGTTGTTTTGAAGGAAGGGAGGGAGTTGTCGCAAGATGGAGATTCGTGTGAGGCGAGGGGGTTTTGTTTTGTGATTGTTTAGTTATTTTGATAACCTTCCAGGTTTTCTTATTATCTATGCGTGAGATGTTGCTTTGTAGGTATTCTGTAAACTTGTTAGTGGTGTTGGTGGTTATGAGATTAGAGATCTGAGTGTTTAGGTTAGTTATTTGGTTAGTGGTTAATGTGGTGTATGGTCGGAGTTTTCGGAAGGAGTTTCTTTGTTTAATAGTGACTGATTTCAGGGGGATAGTTTGGGATTGTAAGGATTTTCTGTGACCTTAGGTATGTAGAGATTGGCTGATTTGATAATTGTGTTTGTTTAAATGAATGATGGAGGTGTTTAAAGATGTTATGTCATGTATTGGTGTAGGGTTTATATGGGATTCGATATGGTTAGTGAATTCTGTCCAGTTAGCTTTTTTGTAGTTAGTGTATGTGGTAATCTTTTTTGGGGGAGTTTGGTGGGGGGAGGCCAGAGTTATGAGGATGGGAAGATGATCTGATTGTAGGTCGGTGGTTGTGTTCCAGGTTAGTCTGTGATGTAGGGAGGGGGAAAAAAATGTGACGTCTGGTGAATAATATATATATATATATATATGAATATATATATATATATATATATATATATATATATATATATATATATATATATAATATATATATATATATAATAAAATATATATATATAATATATATATATTATATATATATATATATATAATATATATATATAGTATTATATATATATATATAATATATATATATATAATATTATAATATATATATATAATATATATATATATATATTATATATTATACCTATATAATTATTATAATATATATATATATATTAGTTATATATATATATATATAATATTATATATATATATATATATATATATATAATATATATATATATTAGTATATATATATATTATATATATCATTGTGTGAAACAAGTTGAACCGAACAAATCTGGTCGCAAATGAAGGAGATTGTTAGCAGTGGCAAAAAGAAGTATGTGGTGTGCTAAATAGGAAGTAAGAATGTTAACATGAGTGGTGGATGGAAGAGGTGATGCAAGCGGTTAAAAGTAAAAAAGAAGCGTGGTTGAATGTACAAAAGCAAATGATGAAGTTTCACAAAAGAAATATGCTTGGAATTATATAAGGAGGAAAAAAGAAATCCTAAAAGGTGCATACAGGAGGAGAAAAGAAGAGGTAAATGAACAGTTTGGAAGAAAGATAA
>JABUQX010000817.1:25000-44962 GCA_015478945.1 Trachelipus rathkii
TATATAGTATATATAATACTTATATAGTAATAAATAAAGTAGCTAAATAAACTAAATAAACATGTTTTTAACTATTATATAATTTTTATTTTATTTTAATCTATGGACGATACATATCTCTCATTGTAAATATATTATTATAAAAGATTTATATTTATAAAATTACTAATTCTAACTTACATATAATATAAATTTATTATATTCCTAGTATTATAAACCATTAATCATATATTATCACAACTTTGCTGATTAATTTAGTATTTAACAATGATAATCAAAAGGGTTTTTTTTTAAATTGTATTTTGTATTAATTATCTCAAACATAATATATAGTTGAATATATTGCTTATGTCCCTTGAACGGACTGAAAATATATTATATATACACATAAATATGTAAGCAAAAAAAATGATTTACCTACCTTTGCAACAATGCCTAGTTGTTTTTGACTGTGAAAAGTTGGAAATATTATCTTTATTGCTGTCGCTTGTATCTGTACATATAAAAATTATATTTTGTATAATGGCAAATACAAGTCGTATAAAAGTTATTTTGATATTTTGATATAAACTTTTATATATAAACGATGAGTCACTTGCAAAAAATAATGAAGTCAATTATATGAGTAATATAAATAATCGATTATCAAGAGATATGATATATATATTTATTGATACTTATATCGAACTAATATTATTTTATTGTATGACATTTAGCTACAAATTATAATAAACTTATGTATTATAAATAACTCACTAAGTGAAGTATTACTATATTTATACTTATATATATATTTAATATTATATAATTATATACATATTAGTATTTCTTATAATATATGTTAGTGACTTCACTACCTAAATATATATCCAATGTATTAAGTATTAGCCGAACAAGATAAAGAAATATCAAGAACAGAAGTAGAGAAGGTTTTCACATGATTAAGTCTACATAATTTCATCCCTAAGAAACTTGATAGTTAAGGTCGTCTAATTATACAGCAAGCCTGGTATCCTACCCTTTAATCTCTGACATTTAGATATTGAAAAAGTTGCTAGTGGCTCAGATACGTATAGGAACCAATTTAATCTAACTTCCTACATTATATTTCATGTTTTTTAATTTCATAGAAACTACTTATATACATGACCTTCTAAAAGTTTTTCCCTATAACACTATCCTTGACTGTATTAGGCAGTGACTTGTAGATACAGCAGTAAAATCAGGACGGCATTTTCTCCTAAGTGTCGAGATGGCCACCAAACTAGTGAGATTATATAGCAACTATATATACTTTATTTTGATATTAAATATTTTTAACCAGAAATAAAACAGAGCATACAAAACTCTCAAAGTTTAAAAATATTTGCTATCCAAATATCAGCGGTTAAAGAAATATATTTGAATTATTTAAATTTAATGTAAGCACTAAAATATATAATTAATATATAATGAGTTATTTATTCACAAAAGAGTTTAATATTAAATACTAATTATGGATTCTAATAATTATGCTATTTAGACTATAAGTTTCAATAATTTCCATCGATGCTCAGCACTTTAATATTTGAAATCTTTTTGTAAAAGATGAAACAGAGATATATTTTATCTACATATAAGGTAATCTATTCTCCATAATGGAAAATATTAATTTTATCTAGGTGAATGATGATTGATTGACTATCCGAAGAAAATGAATAGAGCGTTTCTGTGAGATAGTATATTTTCCATATTTGTTCCCTATGAAAGATGTGTTGCTAAATCAAGTGACACACGCACTGGGACAATTTTGTACCCCTCTTAATATTAAGGGAGAGTGTGCGCAAATATTTAAACTTCTACGAATGATAAATGCAGAAGGCGAGAGAAAATTAGAGTCCCATATATCTCTTGACTACTCGCGTCATAGTGGATCTAGACCGTTATTAAGATAAAAATATTTGTTATTTCACGTTCCCCCTAAAATTTATGGAAAAAAAGAAAATAAATGTTTATTTTAAATAAATAAATAGAAAAAAATTTATCTTTTTTAATTTTAAAAAAAAATTTTGGGTAGAAAACACATGAGTTAAAATAAGGAAATAGTGGTGTAACTGCTTGCCATGCTCTTTTCCCCCACCTCCCCCCCCCAAGAAAAAAATTAACCCAATTTAACTTTTTTTTGGGTAATCCCACCCCATTTTAACTTTGATATCGGTACACATGAGGGCAATATAAATGGTACTCAGACAATCATCCAGAATGAAAAATGTCTGTCGTTGATAATTTTATGCAAAGCACAATCGGAATAGAATATAGTCGAGATGGCTAAGGTTTTAACGTGATTGGGGGTTTTTGAAGTAAAATAGCCAACCATTAGCGACAGCCAGGGAGTTTTATTCTAGGCAAATGTATCAGGGTAATTATTTTGAGTCCTGAATTAAGTTTCTTATCATTGTGAATATATATAATGTCTGCAATATGTCTATCACACGAAGAAGTGCGGTGTTAAAATATATGATGCTAGAGTCCATCTATCTAAGTAGAAGTGGAGAGAGAAACTATATCCAATGTTTATCGACTTCGAATTTATCTTTAATATGTGAATTTGCTAAGTTCTTGATAAGATGAAATGTTTTGAATGAACATTACAATCAGCATTGAGTTGGATAAAGTGGTAGCATTATCTTTTTTTAAATATGCAGAGATAGTACAACTGAAGTATGAAATTATGAAAACTAACTGAAGGTAGATTCACTAGATCATCTGAAGTTGGACACCTTATGAGTAGAGCTGACAGAATACCTATTGGGATATGATTGAGGAACTCGCCGTCTTATGAAAGCTAAGATCCGATGAAGAGGCATATAAGCTGAGGCTGTCATGTATGAGAAGGAGGAGATATCAAGAAAGTGCTCGTTGATTAGATCAAGCTATATTTGAAGTTTAATTAAATCAATATTTATTGAATAAACAAAGTAAAATTCTAATATGTGCTAATTACATAGCAGATTTGATAAGTTGAACTTAGAGCTCTATCCCAATATATATGAAGGATTGATCTAGAACCTAAATTATAATTAAAATTTCAACAATAAAAGAATAATTATAACTTCACATTAATTTTTAAATTTCAAATTAGCTTATAAGTTTTGTTTCCAAGAATTTAAAAAACTTGATTTATCTGACGGTATTTAATAATGCTCTTAATAAATTTTAAATCAAATAATAATACGTTGTTCTAGTTACTTAGTATTTTGTTCTACTTAATATTAGAATTAGACCTACGTACTCTCATGAGTATCTGTTATCTACAAATAAATATAACTTAATAAGTATAATAGTTATATATAAAGGATTTAGAAGGCTTATGAAAAATATGTTAGAATATTAATAAAACATGAGATAGAATAGCTATAATACTATACTCTATACAGAATAGTTCCTGTCATAGATCAATAGTAAATATAATAGAGGTTAGGATGACAGCTTGGAAAAAAAGAGACGCTAAACAATAAGTTTTCTTAAACAATTCCTCTATGCTTTAATATGGCAAGATAATAATTTGGGCCTAACTAGAAATAATGTTAAATAATATAAAGTTTAACAAAGTTTATATAATAGCATAATGCTACAAAAAGATCGGAGCTATATCATCTCACGATTTATTCAAATTGACTCTTATTTTTCAAGTGCCTCGTATTTATTAAAGTTTACATAAACAAACTTTCGTATCTGTATATTTATGCATTACTAATAAACTCTAATAAATATATATATTTTAATTACACAAGCCTAAATGAAAGTCTCTATAAACCTAATATGATGCTATAAAATTTTAAGAGGGTAACAGAAATTATTATATATTTCAATTATAAATATTATTTTGTTAAAACAATTTTAAATAAAATTCACTTACAATAATACTTTTGTTCAATGTAATATAATTAATAGCAAAATAGTAATGTTTAATACAGGAATATAATACAGAGAGTTAAATTAATAATAATTTATATATTTAATATATATAATTAATTATTATATATATATTATATATATTATATATAATATATATATATATATATATATATATATATATAATATATAATATATAATAATTATATAATAATTATATATATATATATTATATATATTTATATTATATAATAATTAATATATATATATTATATATAATTAATATATAATAATATATATTATTAATATATATATATATATAATATAGTTCATTTTCTATTCATCTACCTTTTTTTCCAAGATTGGGAAGTTAAAGGTAGCTTTCCATTAGCATCGCCTCTCATGAAGGCCGGAGAGTGATGAAAAGTCAGTCGCCTTCTCATTCAGGAGGGGAGACCATGGTACATGAATCCACACCGCGATAGCTAGTTGGAGTTTGATATACGTAACACCGTGGGTGGCAACGAGATCTAACATATCTCCCGCCACCTACGAGACCCCACCGTTGTTCTCTGTAGCATTAGCGATCTTAGGTAGTATCTCGTCGCATATGCCCAGAAAACTTTCAAACAAGTTTCCATTCGAGATGATGGCTTCACGCGTAGCCTCGCGACGATCCCTTCTATGAGTAAATGTTCAAGTGTAGGGTTCATGCCTGGGATAGGTGTCTCATCAAATACACACTAATTTAGTGTAGTCTTTTAATTGTGTAACTAGTATGATCATATCCAGTCCCCGCCCTTAAACACACTCCGTGTTAACTCAGCGCTGCATAATCACTGGTGAATATACTCATAGCGTTTGAATAAGCGTTAGTCTTAATGCTATACTACGCCTCTGCCAAACTATACATATTATCATCTCCTAGCTAACAATTACCTTTACTGAGACTCAATCCACTATTATTTACTTCTCATATCTCCCTAAGGGTCACGTGATCGTGAGTTTTACAACATCACACTCTCATACTTAATACGTTTCGCTTTACTGGCTAAACCTAGATACTTTACTATCTCATATAGCCTTTCCTACTTGAACCAAAAACCATTCAACATACTATCATTTATTCTCTCGTTTACTACCTTTCTTCACACCAACACAACTCTCTAATACTGCGTTCAATCCTCATTTAATCAATTCTTATCTTACAACCTAGCACGTAACTCAGCCTAATGAAGTACTGGTCATCTCATGACAATTGAACTTTAGATTCATATATCTTCTTAGTTCTCGCACGTAAGATTAAGTAGTGAAACAAAATAGGACACTAAATTTCTTAGCTTATACACATACGCTATCACTGGTTTTTCGAGCCACGTTGCAGTAAACACAAACTCATTACCCTCATGCATATGTTTAAACAACTTTTCTTTTCGATTGTCTATTCGTAATTAACAGAAATAGAAATTAAGTCAAGTATATACTTTTAATTTCTCAGTAGTAATCAGAAAGTTAATGTAGATTCACATGGGTCCACACAATTCAATATTTCCTTTAAACTTTTTTTAACCTAGTCTCTATTTAAGTTTGCCATTTTAGTGATATCAATCTAAAATAAGTATCTTAAATTGATTAAGATTTTAATGTTAATATGCAAATAATTAAATATCAGGTCATTTTTAAATATTCAGTAATATCGTGAATCACCCTCATGAATGCGTTTAGTGTGTATTTAACAATCACGTAGTTTGCATCATTTTCAATTATACTCATCTTTTCCTTCAATATACTACAATCAATGTTAACTATTTTCTATCTCTGCAATTACAATTCTAGTCATCAACCTGTGATGTTCTCATTTCTTGCCTTCATAATAGTAGCTTAATATTATTATCTATTCAAACTACTGCAGACAAATTTCAATTATTGTTTACTATTTCCTATCTCTGCGATTACAATTCTAGTCATCAAACTGTGATGTACTCATTTCTTGCCTTCATAATTATATCTAGTGCAAACATGTCCAACCCTTAGATGATGACAGGGCTGCATTAGGAGTTTAAAACTGTCTCGTCCTAAAATTGATTGCCCTTCCTCATCATACCATTATAAATTTTGCCAACTTTTTAATTAGTATTAAAATTCAACATTTCAGAATACATTATTAAAAGTATTTTCGTAACGTATCCTGCTTAAGTTTCCATTAAAATTGATTTACGTCGCATTTCGAGTATATTTCGGATAAACATATGCACAAATGAGTTTATTTATATTCTAAGCCAGAATATATGCTAATAAAATGTTTTCCACATTATTAAAGCTAACATGGCATATCAATTGAATACAGAAAGTAAAGTAAAAAAAAAATTGTCAACCTCAAATCTAAAACCAAACAAAGTCAAATTTAAAACCAGTAAATTAACAACCATTCAAACCTAAAACCACTATTAATTTTTCCAGGCATATCTCTAACATATTAAGTTATTTTACATTGACAAGTAATATTTCAAAATTTAAATATAAGTCTATTATCAGATAGGCCTACGAATAAATTGTAACATAACAAAGGTTTATCCAAACATAACAAAAAATAAGGTCTTTGATAAAATATACTAAAATGCAATAGTTAACACATATTAAAGCATTAAAATTTCAGTAAATCAATAAACATATACACTACTCAAACCCTACACAGATAGTCTAGTGAGTCCCCGATTACCTGAAATTGTTGAGTTAGTTAGACTAAACATCACACAAAAAAAGTTTTATATACAACCATAAATATGATGCACGTAACAAGTTTTACATTAATAAGCAACATAACTACGTGTGAGATAAACAATAGAATATAATGCACACGCACAACAATAAAACCCATACAACCGTACGAATAAACTACTGAACATTAACACTTCAGCATTCAACAACAGTAAAGTAACTAAATTTACATACAAAACGTAACCTCCCTTTTTCAAACATATCTTTAACATTCAATGTTAATTTATTAACATGTAATATTAACAAAAATTTAAGAGCATAACCCATATATATATAATACTGGGCAGAGAATATAAGTGTAATGTAACGAATTATTTTAATCCAAATCGTATATGTTGCAAAAAATTCATCATAACATCGTCTAATGCGATAATCCCAAGTCGAATAATTGCAAAGCAAGAAGTTTGTAAAACCAAACATAAAAGTAACAAATATTATTATCACTGACTAAATAAAATAGTTCTTTGAATAAAATATCACAGTAAAGAGGATAGTGTTATATGATTTTTTAAAGGCTGTAATGAGTATAGATATAACCATCATCGCCAGAGTCCTACCAAATTGTGCTTATGATCTAATAATATAGATAACCAGTCATATTTCGAGATATATATACATGAAAAATAAAAATTTTTATATACAGACCTACGAATACATGCTCGCGCACCAAAAGTTTTTAGCAAATAAGCTAACATATCATAACCTGATAAGAATATAATGTAAATGCAAACTAAATAAATAGCGTATCAAATAAGTGCACGCTAAATCAAATCCCATGAAAAAATCCTAACTTATCAAAGGTAAAGTAGGTAAGGTCATACACTACTCGATATGTTCCACTTTTCGAGCATATCAGCAGGTAAGACGTATATATCAAAATCCATTAAAAAAGTGACCAATCTATCAAGATACAGCATCTTTAAACGTTATAAATTGACACTATCCTTCATCAAAGTGTATCGTCAATATAATAGTAGGAGTATAATAACGTAGACTTAGCAAAATTCTCGGCAACCTCATTATCCCAAAACTTACCTAGGCTCACGTTTCTAAACATCATCGTCAGTTAACACAGTAATATCTTACGAAATATCATTTTCTCTAACAAATCATGTTAATTTATACACAAGTCATAGTAATATTACATAAGTAACAATAACTTAGATAAAAGCTTTTTTAACAAGAAGATCTAAACAGACACATTCAATCAACCGAGAGAAGAACAAAGGGATGCGCCCTTTGAAAGGGTGTGAATCCTAAGAGGGGGGATCACCCCGAGGGGTAAGCGGGTTTTTGGGCCTCAGCCGAAGGGTGAGGCTTACCCTCTTCGGAGGGTAATGCCGTTACACCACTCGGGGTGATCCCCTCTTAGGATTCACACTTTCAAGGGGCAGAAACTTTGGGATTTTTCTCTCGGATGCTAAATGTGTTGCTTTTAGATACTCTTGAGTTAATGAAAGTGTTTATTAGTAAAGTTAGGCTCACGTTATGTTAAATATTACTATGATGGTGAAATTATAAAAATGATTTGTTAGAGAAATGATGAGTTTTTGATAAGAATATTATGTAGATTAATGGACGATGATTGTTAGAACGGAGCTAGGTTAAGATTTTGTGAGTACTGTTAGGTTTGCCCCGGAATTTGCTATGCTCTACGTTTATTCTAGCTCTACTGTGTTATACTCGAGACGATTGAACACTTTGATGAAGATAGTGTCAAATTCATAGTTCAAGAGGTGGTATATTTGATAGATTGGTCACTTTTTTAAGGGATTTTGTTAGATTAATACGTCTTTACCTGTAGCTGATATGCGGTAAAAGGGAACATATCGAGTATTGTATGCCTGTTACCTACTTTACCTTTGATAAGTGGGATTTTCAGGATGTTAGGGGATTATTCATAGAGGTATGTTAGGTTTGATTTGTACATTATATTCTTAGTTCAGAGTTATAATATGTTAGGCATTTTTGATGCTAAAACTTTGTTGCGTGAGCATATATTCGTGGTCTGTATATAAGAACTTATTTTTTATGTTATTGTTTAATCCAATAATGATACTGAAATATGATTGGATCAATAAGTTCAATAGATATAGGAATGGTGGAGTAGGGCTGCTGGAATGGATGGTTTGATTTACTGATTTACTCATTTACAGTTTAAAATCAGAAAACTATTGCTCTTTACTGTGATATTTTATTCAAGACTTATTTTTATGTTATGTCAGGATAAAAATTTTGTTATTTTTATGTTTTGTTTGGTTAAAACTTTGTTGTCTTTGCAATTACTCGTTGGGATTTGTTTTAGAGGTTATGATGAATGAATTTTTTGTTAAATATTACGATGTTGATGTAAATTACTTTCGTACGTTAGCATATATTCGTTTTCAATATGATGATTAGACAGGGTTTGCTAAATTTTGTTAAATATTACGATGTAATGTAATTAACATTGATTGTTAGAGAATGTTTGAAAAAGTGGGGTTGGTATACGTTTTTTGTACAAAGGTTAGGTACATTTACTGTCTGTTAGTTGCGGAGTTGTTAATGTTAGTATTTATTCGCGACCGTATGGTGTGTTAGGTTTTGTCGTTGTACATTATTATTCTTAGTTCAGGTTATGTATGTTAGTTTATTAATGTAAAAATTTGTTACGTTAGCATATATTTGATGGTTAGCTATATTAAAACTTGTTTTTTGTGTTGTTTAGATCGAAATGATAATCTCGAAATATGACATGAATAATAGATCAATAGATCAAGGTCATGGTGGAGGGTGGGGAGGGGTTGATGTTTGATTTTACTGATTTAACTGATTTACTGCTTTAAATCTGTAAACTATCACAATTTACTATGATATTTTATTCAAAGAATTATTTTTAATGTATTGTTTGGATAAAACTTTGTTTATGTTTACAGTTTTCGTTGCTGTATGATAATTAGACGTGGTTTAATGAATAAATTTTTGTTAAATATTACTGTGTCAGGTAAAAATTAACGTTATATGTTGGAGACATGCTGAAAAAGTATGATACGGATTTAGGTTTTGCATTGCAATGCTAAGTTATTTACTGGTTTTAAGTGTGGAACTTTGTTAATGTTCACAGTTTATTAGTGCGTAAGTTGTGCTAAGTTTGTATGTTGTACATTTATTATTCTAGCCTTTTCCATGTTAGCTTTATTACTGTGAAAACATTGTTATGTAGCATATATTCACTGATTAGTATATAAAGAAATCATTTTTGTGCTATGTTTTATCCGAAATGATACTCGATGTGACCTGAATCATTATGTTAATGTAAAAATACATGATATGTTAGAGATATGTTGAAAAAGTGTGAATGGGTTAACGTTTTGTACGCTGTGCTAGGTATTTAGTGTTGTTAAGTATGGAACTTTGTTAATGTTAGTTAGTTATTCGTGCGTAAGGTGTGGTTAGGGTTTGTCATTTTTGCATTTATTTCTAGTTTCTGGTATGGTATGTAGCTTTATTATGTGAAAACATTGTTGCGATAGCATATATTCGTTGGTTAGTATTTATATAACTTATTTTTGTACTATGTTTATTCGAAATGGTACTCGATATGTGGCCTCAGAATCATTAGATCGAAAGATAAAAGGTCATGGACGGGACTGGTTAGGGAGGGTGCGGGGAGTGGGGACGGGTGTTTGGTTTATTGATTCTACTGATTTATGCTTTAATTCGGTAAATATACACTTTACTACTTGTTATTGTATTCAAGAACTTATTTTTGTTATGTTTGGATAAACTTTGTTATGTATTTTATGTTATGTTTGGATAAAACTTTGTTAGTTAATTATTTGGTGGGGAATATGATATTTAGGTAAGGCTATGAGAATTTTTGTTTAAATTATAGTGGGTCTTTGTAAGATTAACGTTAATTTGTTAAGATATGCTTGAAAAGTAAGATTAAATTTACGCTTTGCATGCAATGTTAGTTGCTTTACTTGGTGTTGTGTGGGATTTGTTTAATGTTACAGTTTTTTCGTGTTGTAAGTTGTGATTAGTTTTGTCTTTGTACATTATTTTCTTAGTTTTGGTAATGCTATGTTAGCTTTTATTGATGTTGAATATTTATTACGTTAGAGTATATTGTTGATCAGTATGATAATTAGGAAATTATGATAATTTTTTTCTAAAATGTTATTGTGTCAGTGTAAGATTAATTTAATATGAAAAGAGATATGATTGAAAAAGTAGAATAAGTTACGTGTTTGCGGCAATAATGTTAGTTTAATTTACTGGTGTTAAGTGTGGAGCTTTGTTAATGTTAAAAGTTTATTCATGTGTAAGTTTTGTATTAGGTGTTTGTCTTTGTAGCATTTATTTTCTTAGTTCAATGTAGTTAATAGTTAGCTTCTAATAGTTGATATGTTTGAACACTTTATTAAGTTAGAGCTAATATTAGACTATTGATCAGTGATGATCATTAACCGATGTTTGATACATTTAGTGTTTAAATGTTATTGTGTCAGTGTAGATTAACTTTAATTGTTGAGTTATGCTGAAAGTAAAAATAGGTTAAGCTTTGGCATAACCATGCTAGTTATTTACTGTTGTTAAGTGTGAACTTTGTTTGTTAGTTTATTTCATTTGGTAGTTGTATTCAGTTTGTCTTTGTCACATTTTTTAATAGTTCATGTAACGTTATGTTAGCTTCATTGATGTTGAAACTTTATTTACGGTTAGAGTATATTCGTTGGATCAGTATGATAATCTTCGGCCAAGGTTATGATTCATTTTAGTTAAATGTTACTGTCATTTTAAGATTAAGTTTAATATGTTAGTTAATGGGCTTGACCCCCAAAAGTGTGAATAGGTTACATTTTTTGTACGCTATGTTTAGTTACTTTACTGCTGTTAAGTGTGGAACTTTGTTTAATGTTTAGTAGTTTTTACTTCATGTTTAAGGGTAGTTAGGTTTGTTGTAGCATTATAATCGTAGTTCAGTTGATTTATGTTTGCTTTTATTGATGTGAAACTTTGTTACGTTAGCATATTTCGTTGATTTGTATAAAGAATTTGTATTTATGTTATGTTTATCAAAATGATACTCGAAATGACTTGATCAATAGATCAATAGATCAATAATCACAATGGACTGGAGGGTGGTTGGATGGTGGTTTTGTAGGGTGGTTGGATGTGGTTTGATTTACTGATTCTACTGCTTTTTAGGGTATGTAAAACATGACATTTTTGAAGTAAAAATTTTGACTTGAATCAATTAGTATAGATCATCACTCGGATGGACAGGAAGATGGTTGGATGGTGGTTTGATTTACTGATTTACTGCTTTAGGGTATGTAAACGTTGAAATTTAAGTAAAAAATTGATTGAATCATAGATAGATAGATCAATAGGAACGAATAATCAACTAGATACGGGATGGTCAGGAGGGGTTGGATGTGGGGTTTGATTCTAAGATGATTTACCTGCTTATAGGGTATGTAAAAGTAAAATTGTAGTTATAACATAAAAAGAATAAGAAATTTTTTTATTTAATTATTTTATTTTTATCTTGATGTGTTTCTGAAAACCATTATTTCTCGGAAATATACAGACGCACAATAACCTATAATTAAAGGAACACAACATTGTTGTTATACGAATATTTATTACTAAGCGCCGCACGGCTTACAGACGAGCGTACGAACTCTGAATCCTCCTCAAGACTCCGCCTATAACTTCTTCATTTTCTTCACCTTCTTCTTCTCCCTATACTTCTTTCTTCTTCCTCGTTCTCGCATATCATGCATTTCTTCTTTTTTCAGGCTGAGACCCTCCTTGGGGTCTCTGGAATCCAAAGCCGAATCCGACTTCCGATCCGAATCATTCTCTCAAGTTCAGCCTTCTACGAACACTTCGACTTTTTAAGGGGGTGGGGTCCTCCTTCGGGGACCCACGGGGTACGTAATCTCGGCTACGACGAGATTATGTCATCTAACTTCCTCCAAATTGTTAACCCAATACGATACTTTAAACTCCATAGAGTAATATATTGGACTCAGAGTTGAGCCAGAACGGAGCCGGAGGCTTAACAGAGTGCGTAAAAAAACGATTCTGCTCTTACAAGAATCGTATTTCGATCAGATTGTTCTTCGGGAATCGAATTTGCGAATATAATAATATAATATAATAATAATAAATAATAATAATATAATAATATAATAATATAATCAATAAATAATCATATAATAATAAAATAATATGATAATAATAATGTATAATAGGGGAGGGTGTGGGTATGTTGCGCGCGCTCGCGCACTGACGTAATTCGTTAACGATCCGGAAAAAGAAAAATTTACGGGTTTCCCCCCCATCACGCTGAACTAACGCATTAGGCCTACATCTTGCTCTCTCAGAAGGCAGCGCACAAGGGCGTAAGCGCAAATTCCAGAGTCCACCCTCAGGGGTGTCGAACCCCCTTTATATACATCCTAGAGACTTAAAATTTATCCTGTTTCGAGCTTAACCCATATAAAGATTATATTCCAAGTTTCAGACGGATAGCTCTATTATTTCATATGAAAAGGCCGGCAACTAGCCAAACTGGTTCTAAATTACTAACTATCTACATAATTTACAAGAGCAATATAAATGATGAGAAGACCTCGTATCGTCAAGAGAAATGTGATAGTAGATTATAGATTGAATTCGCGGTCGTAGCCTTCGCATACATACTCGTTATTATATTAATTATATTTAATATATATACTATAGTTACTATATATATATATATATATATATATATAGTATTTATACTGTAATGTATTTTATAGTCGAATTAAGTTAATATAATATAGGATTATTAATTAGTAAGTACCGATATTATATATCGTAAAACGTTACTTGTTAACAGCCAGTGTCCGGAAGTACAATGCTTAGGAAGTGGACCCAATGGATCAAAAGAAAGTATTCGGCAGTAGAACTCTATTATGAGTACTAACACTTTTAGGGGGGCAGCTGCCTCACCTGGACGAAGCGATTATATAATAGCTTAGCAATTATCACGCATATGATTAGTATGTAAGCTTATCGATGACGCTCATCAGAATTCTATCAATCTACTTGTGATGAATCGTCTTATGTATAAGATATGCGTTAAGGAATACGTCAAAAATGTGTAGATTTTACGTACTATCATGATGTGTGTAGACAATGGAGTATTATATCATGTATAATCAGTAAATATCTACTATCTCAAGTATTATGAGAGTATATATATATTGAGGTATGTAGATTTAAATAATTCAGAGATATGATATCGTTAATCGATCTATACTCATGCTAATGAATGAGATAAGAGGATGTATTCATCACGACTAATAAGATAACAATGTTAAACATTAGAGAATTTAAATCATATACATCTACGTTAGGGAGGTGTTATAGATATCGATGTATTATGGGTGATAGTGTTATGTAATTATAACGATGTTATGACGCTTAATTATTAATCTCATGAGATTATTGTAGAATGAGGATAGTACTAATGTGAATAATTAGGTAAGTTAGGGCGTATAACTAATATAGGCTATATTAGTAGTATAATAGTTACTGATATCTAATGATATGATTAAATGTAAGGTAACGTAATATATTATATCTAGAATAGATTTACACTACTAGTGATACTATATAGTATATTTGGGTGATGTTAGATAATCTTATATGTTATAAGTAGATATATATACGATTATATGTATAATGATTTTAAGGAGATATGGATAATGTGTTTAGGTGAATATATATATATATTTTATACTATATATATTTAAGATAATATAATACTATATGTGTTATTTTATATAATTCTGTTATTAGTATTATATTTATATATATATATAGTATAGTTATATATATATTAGATCAGTAAAGCGATACTTAATATAATTAGCAGATCTTATTAATGATATAGTATATATCAGGTATATATTATATATATATATAAGGTAGTACTACAATATCAATATACTTATATTTATAAAGTGATAATAGTGTAGATTAAAAACGTTTGAATGATTTTAGGGTATAATTAAAGCCGTGCCACTGGAGAATAAATAAGCTGTTATTCAATATGATAGATTATAATGACATTATTAGATCTGACAGAGTCTATTATTGGTAATAATAAGAAGAGATATAAGCAATTGCTGATGATAGTAAGAGCTTTTTGCTTTAGGATAATTGTGAAAAGAGTTAGAACGGTTAACATAGATATAACGAGTGGTGATGTAATGTTTAAGGTATAATACAATTTCTAGTATTATTACCTTGATCAGAATCGATAGTATAATGATTATTAAGACAGAGTAGTGATTGTGGATAATTAGTTATGCGTAGGATATGCTATGGTAATTGAGAGTTAAGGGCGAGATTAATGCGACGACTTATAGGAGTAAAGTGTAGGTATCACGGACTTAGAATTTCTGCAGTTTTAAACATGAAATGTGTGTGAGAGAGCGGATGAAGATGTATACATCTCAGTCAGTGTATCACTATATTATTAGGAGTTGGATACAACTATAGAATATGTAGATAGTAGAGGAGTATAAGAATGTGGTGAAGAGGTAGATTATAATGAATATTGATAAAATATGTTAGATGAGGTAGAGTAACTGAGATAAGTAGAATGATATATCAGAAACATAACGTGTGAGTTTTTAATGATGTTGATAAAGAAGACGGCGGTAAATAAGTAAAGCATACGGTACAGGTATCTTTAAGTGAATAGAGGTTACTATTATAATCGATAAGAGACGCAGACGATGTCAGTCTGAGTAATCATATTAGTATAGTAGTAATATATGTAGTGTATGATGAAAATATAGTATTAGAGATATGTAATTATAAGTCATTATTTTATACAATATAATGATAGAGCTGGGTCACCTGCGCTGATTAATTTTTTGAGTGGGCTGCGCCTATGCCGCGGAAGCCTAATCTGGCTAAAGCAGCCTTATTTATATGGTCAAGATCAGCGCCTATTCGCTATGGGCCTAGCGACGTTTTTAGCGGCGTGGTAGTTTTGACTAATTTTATTTGCAAGTAAACGGTATTATGCGATAATAAAAGCAGATGCTTATTATAAGGAATGAAAACAACATTTTTTATGTCATTAGTTTATGTAATTAAAACACCGTAAAACTAATATCTAATCACGTCTTTTCTGCTCCTGATCCTTAGTGTCCATGTTTCCTCAGGATGGTCAGCCTACGGCAAGCGGCCTGAGAAGTTGCAAAACTTTCAGATGCCATAGTTGCTAAAATGTATAATTTATGTTGTTAGTTAATGAACTCCTGAGATCTAGTTTTGATATGATTATATATATTTATATGGAATATTTATATATATATATATATAGTAGTATGATATATATATTATATAGTAACTATGATAATTATAGATATATCTATTATATATAATATATAACGCAACTCGGTGGGGCAACGCCCAGCTATGATATATATAATATATAGTATATATATATAAGTACTTATATTATATATAAATTAGTATATATATATAACTATATATATATATATATATATATATAATCTGATATACTATATTAACGGCTTACTGGTACTATAGGTTATGTTATATAGTATTATATATATTAATATAAGATATGTAAGTTATATATAATAATGTCATATAATTACGTTTTGTAGAAGAGTTAATACATGAGGTATATCAGTGTATGAAGTGAATTAATATTAGTTGAGATTAATGAATAAATTAATAGTAGGTTTATATGTATACTATTTGAAGATTGGTGTAATATTGAACGAGGTAGTCCAGAAGTATCGGACTGTTGAAGTCATGATGAGTGCACGATGAAACTGAGTATTCACATCCAGAAGAATATCGTGTGTGTGTGTGTACTTGCTCCTCGCTGTTTCCTTATTTGTAGCTTTGATACTATAATATAATAATCAGATTAACAGATAGCTAAAGATAAGATATTATATTAAGAATCCAGAATTTTAATTGCTTAGTCGTACAAGGTGCGTGTTTGTCGAGATCGCTATGCAGACAAGGTGGGGTATAGATTAATGTGGGTTATGTGCATAATGAAAATTTTATCAATGTTGTCAAGAATGCGTATATAAAAGTGATTTTATGAAAGGTACGGATTAAATGTAAAAGAATTGTAAAGTTATGAGATTATTAAAGTATTTATCAGTGTGAAATGTGTTGGTATTTCACTTACTTATTAATAATAGAGGAAAGAATCTTTCGTATGTATTATAAGTAGTGGAGATTCAAATATAAGTGTATAAACAGCTGTTTGGATAAATATTGATAAGTTATTTATATTTTAAGTGAAGGAAGTTTTAAAACGGAAATTGTGATTAATAGTTAAAGGTAATTATATTTTTATAATTCACGGCAATATTTATGAAAAATGAGCCATATCTTGATATATAGGATCTACAGAATTTATGGCGAATGCTGTTGACATATTGATTAAGCAAGTCTAGTTCTATATGTGTTGACACAGCTGACAGACATTTTTCCTTGATGCGTACTGATCAACAATATTTTTCTTGCGTAACGCGATCGATACCTATATATTATATTTGTAATTGTGCTGTCACTGAACGCAGAGCATCGTCAGAGATTATTTGTGACGATGGTTTACTAATATTGTGATATCGCGCGAGTAAACATTGCTGTGTACTTAAGAGTCAAAACTAGCACTAGTTAAAAGATTTTGGATACCTGTATGCAGAATTTTTGTGTATCGTGATTTATTTGTGGAAACTTTGCTGGGCATAAGTTCATCAATTAGTATCTTTAGAAAAATTTATGTACTAGGTCAATATGATTACAAGAATTGCAAGCTATATAGAAGTAACATGTAATACTAGTGTTTGAAATGTTTCAAAAAGCACAAGAACATTCAGATTTAAACAAAGGTGCTATAAGATTATATTGCGAGTATGCATATTCACAAGGGCTGCGCGTTTAGTTTCTTGATGATATTTGGTGATTATTGTATTTCATGAAGATCTCAGGTAATATTATAGTGAAGAGCTATAAATAAGGAAAAGAGTGATCCAGTATGGAGATGTAACAGAGGCAGTTGAGTAATTTTTAAATGTTGAAAGAACTATGCTTTTTATCAGAAGGAACAGATGAAAGAAATGAATTCCGAGAAAAGGTGATTGGTTAAACTCAAGATAAGAAAATTTTATAAGGAAAACGACTAGGAGAAAAGGTCTAACGTGTTGTGATCATCTAAATTTTGTGATGATAATCGAAGAGAAATAAGCGAAGTTATTTAAAATTGTAGTTAGTTTTGTCTAGTACAGACTGTTTACACTTATGTAATCTTAGAAACTGCTTTGAGATAGAGGATACATAAGACAGGCAGGCTAGATTAGTAGGCGGGGAGATTAATCTGATAGCTCACAACGATAAGTATTTGTTGGTTGAAGAGTCGGGGAAGTAGAAATGTCAGTATTATGTATGTATAGGTTATTCTCAACTTTTTCATGGTATTGATCATTATAAGATAATTTAAAGTATTTGATCTGTGAATTCATGAAAATTTTAAACTGAGAAGGGGATTAGATATAACATGTCTAAGATTTAGTGCGGTATTGTTCTATTGACTTGTGAGTGTACTGACTGTAATTAGAGTCATCTAATAAGAATATTTATCAGAAAATAAGAACAAATAAACTTCGTAGCAATTATATATATTGATACTATTGGTAGCATTATATAGACATATAATATTTTAGGATATATATAAGTGTATCTGGTAATTGTTATAGAGTAGAAACTTATTAATTATAGCTAATTATGATAGCTGAGAATTTAAGTGATAAGTAAGATTTATTTTAGTATGTGGACTATATTATATTAGTATATTATATTATGGTCGCCTCTAGAGAGGCACATCCATATTCAAATCAACGAGTTACCAGGAAAGGAAATAAACATGTGGTCTGTAATGCTGTCAATTTTAGTGCGGAAAATGTAAAAAAAAAAAAAACTACAATAGCTAAGCGAAAATGAATACATTTTTTGAATCCTCGTAAAATTTTTTGGATAAGAAATGTAAAAAAAAATAAAAAAATAAAAAAATTTTGTTATATAATTATGTAATAAATGATTAGAGGAGCTATTTAGAGACCTTTATTGGTTACTCGTTAAAAGCATAAGATGACTTTTATTAAATTTTTGCTTTTTTTTTTAACTAAAAATACCTAACAAAATACCGCAAAGATGGAAGGAGTGGGGTCTCTCGGCCTTCGGGGACTACAGGTAGGCTATTCCCACCTCCGGGAGAGGGCTCCGGAAACCGGCCGCTCTTTGGTATTTGGGTGTCAGCGGGGTTTCCGCCGCTCCTCGGAGTAAATGGAAACGTCCGCCGTCCAGTAGTTGAATAGCGCTTGTGTCGGATAGGCATCGAGCCTAATTGCCGATTTGTAATACACTTTACAAAGTAATATATATTAGGTACTATGTCAGCGGACCCCCCCAAAAAAGAATAGCAATTTTGTTTTAAATTTTTATTTGTGTGTGTGTGTGTTGTGGTTGTTCGAACTAAATTTTTACAAGGATTCAAAAACTGTGTTTATTATTTCCGTGCACACCGTAGTTTTCGGATTTTTTTTTTTTTTCTTTTTTTTTTTTTTTTTTAAGCAGATTTCCTCAGTGAAAATTTTTTTGGCCAGGAATGTCAGAATGTATTCGCTTATTTCGGTACTAGTAGTAGTTATTTGAGATATGGATTGTGGTCTATCTAGAGGCGGCCTATATAAATTATATATAATATATATATATTATATATTATAAATACGTATAATAGTATATATTTAATGTATATAAGATATGTATATAGTATATAAGTAGTATATATTATATATATATACTATACTATATTATATGCGAAAAAAACCATCCCATAAATTTGAAATTTTTGATGTATTTTACCAAATATTGAAAAAAGATCCATTACTATTTTTTTGGCAAAATATTACCAACCGTATATAAGTTAACTTAGAATAAATTTATTATAGAATGAACTTTATTCATTCTCATGTTAAATCGTAAACTAAAAATCAATAGCCTGAGTTCTTTAATATTTTGGTAGATTGGTTTCCTTTTTTGCCATAATTATTATATATATACAGCTGGTGGGCACGGTACATGAAATGCTTGGGCGATACGGTACATTCGATACTTGTAAATTCTCTTGGGCCCCCGATCCCCACCGGAGTACTCGGTAACTTTGAATAAATGATCGTTTGG
>JABUQX010000818.1:5000-13833 GCA_015478945.1 Trachelipus rathkii
GCTCCACTATTAATATGAAATAATTCACTTTCCACTATTTATTCTTAAACGTGTTTCACTATCCGACATATATACGCTTTGATTTCATTCAGAAAGGCCCATCACCAACACCAAATATTAACTTACGCCTGCCACAGTGGCTTCCCTGCTATTAACCCTTCCAAGTCCATAAAATCTAAATACAGTTTCTTCTTTCTCTCTCATTTTCTCACTCATTTACTTCAATTAAAGATTTAATCTACCATCCCTTCTAAATACACCATCCATCTTTAACAATCGCCCCTCAGTCACTAACTCAGCTCTTTCAACTGCAAAATACCAACCTATATCTTCCCTACAATACTCAATTAACTAATTCCCTTATAATTTCTACAGATCCCCTTATATAAGGGTACTATCACTGCTCTCCTCCAATCCTTCGGAACTACACCCTTCATGAACGCTTTGTTACACGACTTCCATATCCAGTCAATCACAGTCTCGCCTGCATTCTTGATCATTTCACCAGTAATTCTATTTATATCTGCTGATGTACCATTCTTCTACTTTCTCACTTTATCTATTATCTCCTCCCATTCCACAAATACTTACTTCTTCTTACACCATCAAATTCACACTCATTCACTTTGATCTCTTCAGCTCTGCCAATGTCACATCCGCTTTATCAGTCACAAAGTCACCATCCCTATTCATTATTCTACGAAGATTCCACTTATTCTCTTTCTTAACCTTTTGCACTTCCTTCTAGAACAGCTTCCTCTACCTTTGTAAGTCTTCATTCATCCTCCTTCCAAACTGTTCATTTCCCTTTTCTTCTTCTCATACATATGCAACTTTTAGTCTTACTCTTTTCTTTCTCATATATTCACCTCTCTTTTACTTTTAACCCCTTGCAATACATCTTCATTCCACCATTCACTCTTGTCATTCTTCCTATTTTAGCACACTCACATGCTTCTCTTACACTACCAACAAATTCTTACATCATTTGCGTCCAGATTTGCTCAGTTACATCTTGTTCACATTTAACTGTATATATGCAAGTTTTCTCAACATACTTTTCTTTATATAACCCTGTTCGTTTAAAACTTTTATATTTAGTGCATATCTAAATGTTTAAAAAAAACTTTGGTAGATAGTGTCTCTCAAAATTGGCCATTCAAATTGGGATCAGATGTCAAATTGTATGGTATACATAAAAATGATCTAAGTAGTTTTGTAACTTCCAATATATATTCCTAAAATTTCATAAAAATTAGATGAATACTAAAAATATTAAAATTTTATTTTCGTCAATATTTTGTTTAGCATAATGGGATTTATAAAAGTTGTATTATTTTGCTTTCTCTTTCTTTCTCCACATAATCTTGTTGTAATGTAACTGCTTCTATCTAACAAGCTCACCACAGCTTAAAATATCTTGCTGTAACTCTTTATTATTGTCACTTAAAATTATCTATTCTGCATTCTATTGTTATGGTGCATGAAAATTGAAAACCTATATTAGTGAATATATTTATCTGTAGATGTTGCCTGCTTAGCTCAGTATCCTCTCACTGAAAACATGAGATTTTAAGGAGCCTAAGCATTTTTTATTGTGCAAGGTCTGGAAAACACTATGTTCAAGTTTTTATTTTAATTTTAGATACTTAGTGGTTTTATTTGTAACCTAATTTAGTAGGTATATCTAATAGAATTTATAGGAAAAATGTATGTCTGTTCTTTCTTTCTTAATCTTCAGCGTTTGCCCCAAGACTGGGGGTTAAGGTGCCGTGTCATGCATCGAAAGAGAAAAGGCAGTAAGAAGAATAGGTTGACAAAAGTACGAAAGGCAAAGGCGCCCAGCCCTTACGCCCCTCTGTACCATTAATTGAGTTGAGGAACAGTCGTCACAGACAGAAGAATCCACTCAACTCACGCACGCTTCATGGGACCCTGCGACAGGACCGCTCACTATGGTAAAATCGTTCATGTAAGGGTTCATCCCTTGGCCAAGGTGGGCCGCAACCATCATACTCCTACACAAAACTCCGCCATTCCTCCTATTAGCGACCTTTATTCTCGTCCGTCTGCCAAAGTTCTGCGACATTTCTCATCTTCAGAGCATTCATGTCACCCGACGTCCAATTCATACTTTCTCTTTGGTCTCTCCAGCCGGTATAGTCGCAAACACACTCGCCACGTATATCATTCCGCTTACCAACGACTTATCATTCCAATTCTGTGTCCACATGACAGGAAACCATCATCAACATACTTTCTTTAATTTCTCTCATTTCTGCCTTTCTTCACACCACATACTCTCTAATACGTTTATTCCTCATTTTATCCAATTCTATGCTTACAACGCGTTGCACTGCCGCTAGAAGATTGGTTCCATCTGACCATTGAACCTTTTTCAGATCTATACTTTTCTTATCTAGCCAGACCATAGTCTCGTACTACTATACACATAGACACAGGGTAACTAACATACCAAACTATATGTAAGACCCTACGCGCAACTCAAGACTTAGTCCTTTACATTCACCAATCGATTTAAATTTGCACTAACCAGCACCTTTCCTGCCATTGCACAACTTTCCTTACTACAGCACACTCTCTTGCCATGCATCCGTTCCCTTCTCATTGCCAGACACATAGCCCTAAAAATATGTTTTAAACTGCAGACACTTGTTCCAGCCTGCCGTCACCATCTAGAGCCGATAACTCTCACACTGAGGACTCTCACTACAACGCATAACCTTACTCTTATTTAACGTTTACTTTCAAACGCCTCCTTTTACACACCGCTGCCAAATCTCTGCTAGCCGGAAGTATACGCGAAGTTCCCTCATCAAAACTCCCTCTGCAGATTCGCCGCACCACAAAACAAATCAATCCCGCATATGAAGTAGGTAGGGCACCCTCTGGCACTCATCTCATTCTCCACATCATTCTAAAACGCATTTCCTGCTATCTGCCCACCTCGAATTGCTTTCATAACCCCATCCAATACAAATTGAAATAACCAAGGAGACGTAAACACAACCCTGTCTGCACTGCGCGCTATATAATTCCCTAAACCAATCACAAATTGACAGCCATTATTATTCTTACACACGCTTCTTAGCTATCGTCGCATACATTACTTGTTGGTGGTTCCATTGCAGTAAGCATTACCACCTCAACACCGATACTCTTACTAACACCATGGCCGATAAACTGCTTTCGCTATTTAACTCCTATATGACGCGCTGTTTGCGGAAATCCATAAACACCCTAAATACTTAATTTATTTCTTCTTTCTCCCTCATTTTATCAATCTAGCATTGTGTTTCAATGTAAAGTATTTGATCCCAACATCCTCTGCAAGACTCCTAACGCACCTAATATGCATGTCTAAGCACCCATTTTCCTGCCATTCTGGCCCACCGTGGCGAATTCTTTCATAACCCCATCCATATACAACCTGATAACATAACCAAGGAGACATAACACAGACCTACCTCACTCCGCTATTATCGCTAACCAATCACCCATTGACACTATTTATTCTTACACTCACGCTTCCACTATCGTCTAGCATGATACTTTGTTCCATTCAGGAAGCCTATTCCCACCTCGAACATGCCATATAGTTATAGCTAACACTGCCGCATAGATGCTTCCCTAATTAACTCTTCATCCATACCGCATCGTTGCAAATCATAAACGTAGAAATACAGATTTAATTTCGGTTCTTCTCCCTCCATGTTGTTCTCAGTGATTTGGGTTCAATTGTAAAGTATTTGCAATCCACACATGATCCTCTGGCGGGGGGGGGCCGCGTCCTCACGACTTGTTTCTTCACTCAATGCAGATCCGTTCAGTCACTCGACGGCCATCGTCTTTCTTCGAACGAAGAAGCGCAATGACGCGCATATTCCCGTTCTCCTACTAGATCACTCAATAAAGCTTATTTCCCCTATAATTTCGTACAGTGTCCCCTTTTCTCCCTATATTCCTATATGGGTACTATTACAGCTCCGCTCTCTTCCAATCCCTTGGAACTATAGCCCTCTGGATATAAAGCTTTATTTGATGCTCAATGTTCCGAGAAATCATCAATCCACGTGATCTCGCCTGCCGTGTCTTTTGTATCGATGTCGCCAGTAATTGTCAATTCTGATACCTGCAGATTTACCATTGCTCTTTTTTCGAACTTTTCGATCTCTACCCATTACCGTCCCTCCGCTTACCACTAACCCTCATCCCCAAAATACCTTTTCCTTCTTGATCCATCAAACCTCACAAGACCTAGCAGCTGATCCCTCTTCAGTTTACTGTTAATGATTTGCAGATTTCGGAAGTGGTGTCTTTCCATGAAGAACAACTCCCGCTCACATCCATTTGCAGTCAACGTGCTACAGAAGCACGCAGTGCCTATTCGATTATTTTCATTTCGTTAACATTTCGCGCTTCTTTCCAGGAAGAGCTTCCCTATTTCCCTTGTATGTTGTATGTTATTGATATCTAAATATGCTTACAGGTAGATCGTTGAAAAGAGTAATGTAGGCTAAGAAGATTAGCTGTTTCGGCTGGCCAGGATGTTCATGCTTCCGTCGAAATTTTTATGGCAGTGAGTTACAAAACACATTAGCCCAAGAGAAGTAAATAATAATTAGATTGGTTATTGATTATTGATCTATATTGATTGATTAATTATTATTAATTATGTGTTTATTCAGTAGATTATTTTTTTTTTAAATTATTATTATTTTTTATTTTTATTTTTATTTTGTTATTTTTATTTTTATTTTTATTTCGGATTTTTTTTTTATTTTTATTTTTATCTCTTATTCTTATTTCTTTATGTCTTTTGCTAAATATTCATTCTTAAATTCTTGTATTATTTTGATTATTATTATTTATTATTATAACTTGTTTAATTATTATGTTTAAACATTGCTGATACATGGAAACCAACGTGGCATTGCCAAGTCTTCCACTGAATATGACTGTTGGAGACACTCTAATGCGACGGATTTTTTTACACGATGGTATCCCGTCGGGTTTTCTTATTCGCTGCGGGGAGACGTGTTGGAGTGAGGATTCTCCATGGGCCAGAGGCCTGCGGAATGTTTATAGCGAATACTTTCATGTCATGTGCCGTCCTCTTTGTAGCGGAGGTCGCCGCCAGGAAAAGTTGATGTCTCGCCCATTTACGAATTGAACACACCAATTTCTTTCACATGGTGAGAGAGAATTTCCCCATTCTGTCCGTTTTGTTCTTCGTGTGGACGTCTTACTATCACCAATAATATATTTGTGGGTTGCGAAGCAGTTTCAGCCATCCGATTCAAGTGTTTCCTTAACATACCATTCTTTTCCGAAATCACCTTGCTCATATTTTACCTGATTCTTCCCATTTACGAAGTGACAAAATTTTTGAGTTACTCCAGGAGCTGAACATCCTTTATTAAATATAAATTCGTTTATTTTTCTCGTTTTTGTGTAGGCACTTCCCCAGTTGTTAGTTCAACTGACATGGTATAGCTGCTCTTTTTGAGTGCAGTGGTGGTCCCTGTTCCCCTTCTCAAAAAAAACAACAAAAAAAACATACTTTAAATTATTGATTTTATCCCAGATCTGTGTGGGCTCTCCTCTATATTTGGAAGGGAATTAAGAGTTAATAATTTTAAACAGTTTTTCAAGATTTAATAATTTACGTATCTTAACTAAATACCATAGTATTAATTTTTATCGTGCAGCGTGAAGCAATGAAGGATCCACCTTTGTTATATTCTCACGTGTAAAATGAAGCGAGAGGTATATTTAAAAATACTTATTAAATACAAGTGAGATTATTTTTAATCTTCGACCATTCAAGAAACTTTAATCTCTCAACTCACTTCAACAATTTTCTTTAGGTGTTATTGTTACTTCGTATCAGGAAATTTTATCAAAATGGTAGCCAAGAGCGTAGTTACGAAGCAAAAACTGAAGAAGATGCTTGACTCAAACAAAGAAAAAACTGAAGGAGGTAGAAGAGATACTAGAACAGGATGTTCACGGTTTTATGGAGAAGAAAGGGAGAATTTCGAGGAGTGGAAGGAAAAAGTAAAAACATGGTTACTCATAGAAAAAGAATAAGTCCGATATTAAATTCAGATGAGGAGAAGCTTTAGAAACAATTAAGGAAATAAAAAATGAGATCTCATGAAGAGATGTAGCCGAGTAGTTCACTAATAAAAAATTTTGGATTCAGATCGGTTTTAAGACAAGGTCAGTGACGAATTCAATAAGATGAGAGAATTTTTCAGTATTGCAAAGAAGCAGGAAGAAGATATACGGACATTCGTGAGTTGTCGAAGAACTATATAAAGAAGGGCGAAGACAGCTGGAGGGAGGTAGAATGACAAGACTAATATGAGAGGGATAGCTTTCTCGAGAAAACGTGGCATAGATAAGCAAGAGAAACTAAATGAAAAGAGAACGTGAAAAATTAAAAGGTTTCTTTCTTAGCATAAAAAAGATGTTAATAAGAATATTTCCTAAGAAAGTTACAACATTGAAGAAAGAAAGAAAAAAAAAACAGAAGGGGGAGGAAAGAATACGAGGAAGAAAAAAATCTACTAGGTTCGGTAAAGTAACAAGGTGTGTAATAAGCTGATGTAATATCATTACGACACAAGCATTTCTGGGGAAGAAAAAAAGTTTGCTTAGTATTTAAGAAGGTAAAATCAAAAAAGAAAGATAAAAATAATGAAAAAGAGGAAGTGAAGTATATGGGAGACATAGAAGGAATTCTAGACACAGGATTCTATCGGAAAGACTTTATGTGGAGGAGATGATGACTTGCCGGAATTAATGATGTAGTTAACGTAGTGCTAGAAGTAAGAAAAATATGGAAATAACAGTCTAAGAGAAAAAAGAAGGAAGTTATTAGTGTTTGGAGAAAGTAAATTTGAAACCATTAAAAGTATAGCTAAAAATTTGGGGGCAATAAAGGGAAATTTAATATAAATTTTAAATTCAAATTTATATTAGTAGATAGAACATATTCATTGAATAGGGTATGCTGAAATCACCATGAAAAGGATGAAGATGAGTGTGATTTTAGGAAATAAAGAACGGGGTTACTGTTTGGAGTGTTTCAAGATCTTTAGAATAAAATAATAGGACATGAGGCGATCACAAAAACTATAATCATATTAAGCTCATAAAAAGGATGCAAGAAGAAAGGAAGAGATGTTTGGGTTTGGAAGGTTTGAAGAAGAAACTGGATAAATAACCACTGAGGGAAGGAAGAGAAACTATAGTGAAATTACATGTCATTTGACATGCATTGGAGAAGGATATTAAATTAATGAAGGATGCCTAAAAAGATAAAAACTATGGAGTTAATGTATCAACGAAGTGGTGAAACAATTAATGGTGATTTCCGAAGTGGCGTGTTGAGTCTGTAAATTTAGGGTACAAGAAGAATCGCACTCGGGAAAACCCTTTGTGGTTTTTCGAATGGCAACAATTTTTGAATGCAAATGGTAGTGCATGGTTTAGGAGTATTGGAAGGGAGCAAAGTTGTCTTACGTGCAAGGTTGTGTGTTAAAAATAAAAAGATGTGAAGAGATCGCCCGAGGAAATATTGGTGAAGATGGATATGTAATTTTTTAGAGCACGGCGAGGAAGTTATTGTCTAGACAAAGGATTAGTTAGTATTTCAAACGAGGAGTAACGTTTTTGACCGAGAGGTTTACGATAAGGCTGTTGATTACTCGAGCTGAGAGTCTTTGAGGGCAGGTGGATCTGTGTGAAATATTTTTTTATTTTTTTTTTTTTAATAGATTTCGATGAGAAACTAAGGGAAGGAATTCCAGAACGAAGTATGTTTAAATGGTACATTAGCGTGCCAAAAATTTGGTTAATGATGAAGGTGGGTTTGCTCAAACAAATTATGTATTTGGAAAGGAATTAGAGGTTATCTTACGTGATAAACAAGTGAAGATCATCCAAGCTTTAGAGAGATGAACTGAGAGAGACGGATGTTAAAATTATTAGTTTTGTTAAGTACTAATAAGGATAGATGGAGATTTCATTTAAAGAAAAGGACCTTAATAGAAATGTGAGAGATCATAAAGATTGCATTTTTTTTTTTATTTTATTTAAGGTAGTTTTTAGCATAGGATTACTTGTCTTTTAATCTATGCACGGTATATGTTAATGTTGATGATAGCACATTTTAAAATTGTGTTTTTCAATACAAAAAGTTAAGTAGGTTATTGAAGTTTTTTTGTTTTGGTTTTTTAAAGGTGGATTTTAGGACTTAATGCTCGAAGTGGAATTAGAATATTGTAGGTTTTAATACTGTGGTTCTGAGGGCATAAACTCGAGCTTTCTGTGTATCAGCAGGCTTTTATAAGCCTTCTTTAAATAAGTAGTTAATAAATGAACAAGCACCTGATGTCATAACCGCTTATAAACTATTTCATTCTCCGAAAACAACTGCGTTTAATTTAGTTAAATGCGAGGCCAAGTTAGGTGGAACCATACCGAGTAAAGGTTTCCGGTTTTTCTCGGGATTATGGTAAATTAAATACACTAAATAACATAAAGCTTACCCGAGGTATTGCCTAGAGGAGATTTAACTCCCTTTTTCTCCGCCCCCAACCAGAGTCTTCAACGTGCTGGTATTGTTCGCATTGGGTTGGGAGTACCTGCTAATCTCTTTAATATTGCATGTGACATTAATTATGTGGTTATTTATTTATTTTCCAGAATTCAGATTGATTGCCAAACAGAAGGAAGATGCTTGGGAAGGAAACATAGGCAATAGCATTTCGTAAGATTTAGATAACGGAAGATGATTTGG
>JABUQX010000819.1:0-5000 GCA_015478945.1 Trachelipus rathkii
ATAATTAATAATTAGTAATTAATAGATAATAATAATAATAATAAGAAAGAATTAAACATTTTCAAATAATATATGTTTATGCTTAAAAGTTTATTTCAATAAAACTTAAATTTTATTGACCGATAATCTGATTTTACATTGGTTTATAGCGTGTTTTCATAATATAAAAGGCGTAGGTTTTCAGCGACAAATTTTAGAGATGATTCTGTTGTTGATGAATGATTATACATTTTGCGGGCAGATTTGATTGGTCTGAGAAGATGTGGATTTAGTATAATAATATATATATAAATGTCTCGAATTGGATCGACATATTTGGAGATTACAGTGGGGATGTTATACTTAATATGTAAATGTCATTTTTAATTAATCCCGCTTTTTTTCAAACGCATTTATATATATATATATATAATAGATATATATATACTATATAGTATATAATTATATATTATTGTTATATATATATAAATTATTATATATATAGCTAGTAGAGGGGGGAGATACTATAGTATAATATGAGGAGGATGAATGTAGTGGAGATATGGTATCGTGTATAATATGAACACTGGTCTGGTGGATCCGGCAATTGATGAGGACTTGGGGCTAGCAGAGTGAAGACCTCGATAGATGTAGTTGCTAATCGTCAAGGGCGATGTAGTTCGTCCGTGAGGGACTGCAGCAGCGATAGCGCGGAGGCGATGCGGTGGACCGGTATACTATATTATATGTATAATATAAAATGAATATAAAATGCTGAGAAGATTCAGCGCTAATGACGGATAGGTTGAGAGAGGACTCGTCGTCTCACTCCATCAATGATGATGGACGCTTCGCCATGCAAGGAGGTTACAAGGAGAAAACTCTTTGGTTAGAAAAAGTAGGCAGATTTTCCTTGCAACTTTATATATATATTATATATATATATTATATATATAGTTATATATTATATATATAGTATATATATATATATTATATATATATATAGTATATATATGTTATTATTAATTATATATATATATAATATTATATAAAGAGGATGATATATAATATAATATAGTATATTATAGTATATATATATATATATATATTATATAGTATTATTATATATTCTATTATAGTGTTATAGTATGGGAGAGGATGTAAGATGTGAGATATATATATAGTTATAGCAGGTGTCTGAGTATGTGAGCAAGAAGATGCACTTCTGAAATATATGATATATATATATATTATAAGAGATATATTATTATATTGGATAGTGATCTGATATGTGTAGTAAGAAGAATGTAGTAGTTCGAGGTCTATAGTATAGAATAAGATGCGATGAGTTATTGGATAGGTAATGGAGTTGAGTATATAATCAGATATCTATATATATTAAGATATATAGTATATAATATTATATATATATATAATATTATATATTATAATAGTATATATATAATGGCGGGATAGGATGAGAGGAACCGTTTGATAACTATGAAAGTGTACAGTAGGAAATATTCTGATGGTTAAGAAGAGTATTGCAGATGATTATAGGGTTAACGAGAGGCTATATCATAATATATTAGTTTTATGAATGGGTATGTTCAGGCAAAACATCTAACTATAATAAACGTTCAGCGTAGGTAATATATTAATGCTTATAATATATACGTTATTATATATATACTGATATATTATAGATATCTATATATATATACTATAATATATATATTATATATAATCTATATAGCTTTTCCATTGTCCGTCATATGTATCTTAAAAAAACTATTATAGCTGACGTAGACAACGGAATACTTGCTGGAATTCTGGTCAAGTGCTGGTCGCTCGGATGTAAAGAAAAAAAAAAATAAAAATAAAATAAAATAAAAAATATAATTCAAAAACTACAATAGCTCAAGCAAAAAAGGATACATTTTTGGAATCCTGGTTAAACATTTCACATAGGAAAATGTAAAAAAAAAAAAAAAAAATTATTGTTAATATATACGTAAATTGATTAGAGAGCCTATTTAGAGACCTTTATTGGTTACTCGTTAAAATCAATAGACTTTCTATTAGATTTTGCTTTGTTATTTTTTTTACTAAAGAATACCCCAAGGGTTATTACGGCACCAGCAGGAGTCGGGGTCTCTCGCCTTCCGGGGAACTACGGGTAGGACTATTTCCCCTCCGGGGAGGGTCTTCGGAACCTCCGCTCTTTGGTAATTTGGGTGTCGCGGGGTTCTCCGCCTCCCCTACGGGGTATGGAAAGTCCCCCTTTTCGCCCGTGGCTGAGCCCCTAGTGGTGCCGTATAGAAGCAAATTTAATAGAAAGATCTATTTAATTTTATCGAGAAACAATAAAAGGTCTCTAAATAGTCTTCTAATCATATTACTATAATTATTAAATATTTTTTTTATTATTATTATTATTTTACATTTTCTTATGTGAAATTTTACCAGGTTCAAAAATGATTACTTTTTTCTATATTCAAACTTGTTTTAAGATATAATTTTTTTTTTTTTTTTTTTTTTTTTTATTACATTTTCCAAACTAACATTGGACCAGCATTCCAGCATGTATTCCGTTTTACTGTAGGCATTAATAGTTTTTTAAGATACATATGACGGACAATGGAAATGCTGGCATATATATATATGATAGGTAATATATTATATATTCTAATTTTATTATATATTATATTCAATATAATATATTATATATATATATAGTATATAATTTAATTAGTTAGTCAAGCATATTTATATAGTTATATACTATACTATATATAATATATTATATATTATATATATAGTATATATATATTATATATTATATATTAATATATATATATTATATATATATTATTATATATATATTATATTATAAATATATGTATTATATAGATATATATAGTATGTATATATAATATATATTCATAGTATATATATATATATATCTAGTATTATTATATGATATATATATTATATATATATATAAGTATGTATTTATATATATATATATGATATATTATATATTATAATATTATATATTATATAGTATATATTATATTATGATATATATTATATACTATATTATTGATTTTTGTAGGAAAGTGTAATGAATGAGTTTAAGCCAGATTATAAATTAAATAGCAGCACAAATTTTTTATGAAATCTACATACATTTAATATTAGTTTATTAATCTTAAAATTGAAATGGAAATTCATATTATATAATGAAACAAAAATAAAACTTTTTTATCGAAATCAGAGGAATCAATATTGATAATAATAGATCAATGAATAATAATAATATATGAATAATATAAATATAATGAATAATAATAAAAATATATATAAATATATATATGAATAATATAATACTATAATATAATATAAATAAATATAATAATAAAATAAAATATTAATAATAATAATAATAATAATATAATAATAATAATAATAATATAATATATGAATAATAAGATAATAATATATAATAAATCAATAATAATAATAATAAATAATAATATAATAGATAATAATAATAATAATAATAATATAATAATAATAATAATAAATAATATATAATAATAATAATAATAATAATAATAATAATAATAATAATAATAATAATAATAATAATAATAATAATAATAATAATAATAATAATAATAATAATAATAATATAATAATAATGAGATAATAGTATAATGATAATAATATAATAAGTAATAATAAGTAATAAATAAATAATCTATAGATTTCAGATTTTCTATTCCCCTGTGCTTGTGGCTTGGAGCTGCATACAGAGACTGAGGAAATATGGCATCTGGCTAAATGGGCACGCGTCTTTTCGTTGGGTCTTCCGACACAATCCAACTGTTCACCTTTAATGGATGCTATTGAGAGTGTGGAGTTTTCTTCAGTTGGTGGGCTGTTTACTTGAATAAGCAAGGGAGGAGCTTCGGCTTTCATGCAGGGAGTGGGGAGGTTCCTTGTTTCTGACTGTTTCAGTTTTGCTAGGGAAGGTGAACGTACCTCCAGTATATAGAGTTAGAGGTCATCAGGGAATTCGTAGAATATTTTGATCATACTAGAGTTTCAGCGACTTGCAATGCCAGGAGATCCAGGCAGTTTTTGTATTTCTTTGGAGACAACCTAGATCATGTTTTCTGAAGAGTCCAAGGGTTAGGGGGGACCTGAGGAGTCCCAGGAAGCCCTATACTCCAGCAAGTAACAAGTAAGATATATAAAGTGGTATATGAACTAAATTAGGTGTGGAGGGTCAAAATTTTCCTGTCAGGTTTTTTTTTTTTTTTACAAAATGGAATTAAAACAACATTTGGAATTGGAAATATAGAATCTGCGCTAAAAGTGATTTTTGGTTTAGTTGTCGAGATTTCGACACAGTTGATCAATAGGAAGATTATCTTCGCATGACTCTTGGGGCTGGGAACCTCCTCCCGCCATTTTACTCTTCCTGTGAACGAATACAGGAACACTACAAACGTAGTATGAGATCGACATCACCCTGCAGCCATGCAGGACACGGTTTTTAGAATAATAATAGTATATACATGAAGTGAAGTGAAGTTAAGTGTTGAGCAATAGTATAATATAGTGAATTTTGTGTAAAAATAGTGAAATATAGTGTATAGAATAATAATAATAATAATAATAATAATAATAATAATCATAATATAATAATAATAATAATAAATAATAATAATAAATAAAAAATAATAAGGTAATAAAAGATATATATATTAGTAAATATATATATATATTATATATATATATATATATATATTATATATATATATATATATAATATATATTATATATATATATATATATAATCTATATATATATCATATTATATATATCATATTATATATTATATATATTATAATATATATATATAATCATATGTTATATAATATATTATATTATTATATATATATATATATTATTATATATATATAAAGATAATATATATATATTATAAT
>JABUQX010000819.1:10000-15169 GCA_015478945.1 Trachelipus rathkii
CGTTCAAAATGTTTTAAAGTCTTATTTTTCCCCATTAAGTGTTTTTTGTATCACTAAGTGCCTTTCCTGTTTTAATCTCGTTTTTTAACTAGTAATATGGTTTTAATATTTTGAAGAATTATATAATTTATAAAGAAAAAATGGAGTTTTATTTTTTTGTTTTTTGAAACTTTTTAGTTATGCTAGATAGTCATAGTTAGTTTTTAGAATTGTGGCAAATACGTAGTTTTTGATAGTACTAGGTTTATATTTTTTTTTCATCTTTTTTAATTTAGTGTTTTTGTGTTTCTATTTTTTTATTTATTTAAAAGTGTTTTTTTTTTTTTTCACAAACTTAGAATTTGGTTGCACATTATTTTAGTTTATACATATTTAGTTTTATATTGAATGATTATAATTTTTTTATATTCGTAAATTTGTTAGGGTGAGTGAATGCGTGTGTTTTAAGCTTTTCTAGAATTTTTTTTTTTTTTTCAGTTTTTTATTTATTTATTGTAAATACGGTTTTAGCATTTCTATCATTTACGTTTTCTTAGTGAGTAAACTATTTTAATCTAATTTCAACTTTCGTTTTTTTTTCTGTCTGTCTGTTTTTGTTCTGTTTGTTTTGCTTGTTGTGGTGTGTGTGGTGTGTGATGCAGCTTTGGACAACGCGGGCTTCTCTATCGACTTTAATCACACATCCGCGCTTACTCTCTTAACTCTGCATCCGTGGATACCACTCTCTAATCTAACCCTAACTTTGCTTTGTCTGAGACACAGAATTCTAAGCATTTCATCCTCCACTCGTTTTAATATATCTACTATAATTATTTCACTAATTTCCTCTAAAGGGTGGAGTATGTGCCTATGTTAACATAAACCCTCCTGTAAACGTCTCGAGAATCTCGAAATCTCCTAACTTCGCTGTTCTGTGGCTTAAAATTTTCTTCCTTCTACTTTAAATAATCTTTGTGCTTCTGCTACTACTGTTCTCCTAACAGAACAGATTTTTCACGCCTTTTTTGAATATTTTACAACTTTTCACGAGACTGTTACATCTTTCCATCAAACATTATGGTTTTTTAAATATGACATTACGACGTACACCAGACTAAGTGGTTGGGGTCTCTCATACGATTCCAGTGGGGAGGGGCGAATCATTTCAGCTTCTCAACGATCTGAGCAATAATCAAAGAACCTACAAATCGGATCGTCCACCATTTCTTTGAACACAATTGAACTATGTTTTCACCAATAGTCCTTCTCTATAAATACAACCACCTTCGCTCCTATCTGTCTATATCATACCACAAATTTACACCTTTTAATTTAATGCATTCTAACCAACACTCCATCCTGCTACTCGTTTTTTCCTGGCACTTCTGATCGGCGCCTGATTGGGGGGCTTGCGCTTGCTTTCTACGCTAACTATAATTGGCATGACTGCTTTGTCTCTGGTGACGCTTCCGAACTCTCTGCCGATAAGGTGGGACTGTAATCGTTGATTGGATGAGCAGGTTTCATTCCTTCTTCGCCTAAATCTTTCTCTTCTCCATAATCCATGGTTCGATCGTGCTGTTCTCTGGCCATTCAGGCAAGAGACAGCGCGTATCGGGAGTGGAAAAATTTTCGTTCTCCTACTCTTGCTAATTTTTCATTCAGCTAGAATCGTTGCAGGGATCTCTTCGACATAGCAAAGCGGGCTTTTCATCAACGAAAGTGCGCTAACCTCTGGTTCTCCTACTGACAGAATCTTTCTGCCTCTCTGCAAAAACATTCCAATCTTCTTGTAAATCTGTCTTCTCCTCTTAATTCGTCTCTGGAATTGTTACTCTGCTAATTCTCCATATGAAAAGGCAACTCTTTCGCCTCCTATTTTCTCCAACTCAACCCTGGACGATTCTGGCATTCTCACCTCCTCCTTCTCCTCTCAGGTGTCCTAGGCCTTTGCCTGTGATTAATTTGACTCAGGTGCATGGGCTCCTGAAAGCTACGAACGTTAGGAAGGCGGGTGGCCTGATGGCATTCCTCCCCGAGTTTGGAGGGAGTGTGCTTCCGTGCTATCCGCCCCTCGTTCACTATATTCTCTATGTCCTCAATACAACACTTTCCTCAGTGTGGAAGCACGCACATGTCCAACTAGTTAAAGGAAGCCGCTCTGATCCTTCAAACTATCGCCTATAGGCTCTTACTTATATTCTTCTATTTGAAACCCTTCTCAACTCTCCCATTTTAGATCATCTGGAATCTCATTTCACTTCTTTCCGATCGCCGGTACTTTCGGCGTCGAGGTCTACTGGCGATATAGTTTCCTATCTTACTGATTTACATGGTTTCCTCTGGAACTAACGGGAGATTGCGTGGTGGCGCTTTTGACATATTCCAAGCATTTAAGCTGATAGCCGTGAGCTTCTTTTTAAGGACACTTCTCTGGGAATTTCCTATTTCTCTTTGCTGACTCATGTCTATTTTTTTTTAAATCGCTCAATATCGGCTGTTGTTCATGGGGCGACTTCTTTTTCCTTTTCTGTCAATAGTGGTAGTAGTAGGAGAGGGATTCCGACTATCTCTTTTACCACCTGACCTTTGATACTAGGCCTTTTTACCCACGCCAAAATTTGGGCAACCCGAATTTTTGAGAAAATTTTTAACCTGACCTTGACCTTTTTTTGGGCTTGACCTTTTTTTGTTGACTTTTTTTGGCCTTGACTTCTTGCGCCCCTTCGAGCAAGGGCGAACCGACGGATGCGGAGCATAGTCGTACGGTAGCGCCCCTATTTTGACCCCCTTTAGGGCTTAGCCCTTTTTGATGTTTTAGCCTTGATATTTCGCTTTGGCATGATATTCGGCTTGATACGTATAAGGTCTGAATTGACCGTTCTTAAGGTTCAATTGGATAGGTATTAGTAGGATTTTGAGCTCAAGCCAGGTCTGTCACCTTGCCTTTGGTAGATATCTGTGCTAACATGAGGTCATGTAAGTACCTGACCTGTATGGATCTATCCTAACTTTTTTCGGGTCACACCTGCCCTACACACACACCAAACACCACACAACACACACACACACGACACCAACTTACCTTTCACACAATTCACTATGGACATTCTTATACTCACCCATAGATAATTTAACTTACATTTACCTTAAAGCATCACGTTACAACCACTACCAACCCTTTGGTCTCCCATGGGTCATTTTTACTTAATTTTTGGCTCCTAATTTTTTCGGCAACCTAATTTTTTCGGTCAACCCTTTGGTCTTCCAGGTGCAATTTTGAGAACCCAAATTTTTCGGTCAACCTTGTGTATTCTACGGTACAATTTTGAGAATTGATTTGGAACCTTCGAAGGGGTTGCGCCAGACGGTTGGCAGCAACCGGTTCGTAGTCCCCTTGCTTTGGACCCCTTTCAGGGGCTTGGCCCTTTTTGATGTCTTGACCTTGATATTTTTGACCTTGATTGTTTGGCCTTGATATTTCGGTATTGGCTTGTTTGACCTTGATATTTCGGTCTTGACCTTGATATTTCGCGCCTTATACCGTAAAGAGCTGAAATTGACCATTCTTAAAGGTCAGTGTAGGGATTAATAGGGCTTATCTTGAGCTCATTCAGTACTGCCCTTGTTTGGTAGGATAACTGTGCTAACATGAGGTCATGTAGGTATCTGACCTGTTTGGAACTGTCCTAACTTATTTCCTTCGCGGTCGTACCCTACCCCTACCACACCACCACACATCCCGACACCCACACACACACACACACACATACACACACACACACACACAGCACACACACACACACACACACACACACACACGATATTTTGATGCCGCAGCTTTGATGCCTCAACTTTTGATGCCTCAGCTTTTGATGCCGCAGCATTTATGCCTCAACTTTTGATGCCTCAGCTTTTGATGCCGCAGCATTGATGCCTCAATTTAGGATGGATTGAATGCCGGCATTGTGGAAGAAGTGTAATGGCCACCCTACTGTTCCTTTCCAGCTTTGATGGTACTATCTTGATGTTCATCTTGATGGCTACTTTGATGATGCCATCTTGATGACTCAGCTAATTATTGATGGTTTAGTACATTTTGATGGTTCCCAATCAACGTAAGGAGTATCTAGTGATGTTCTATTTGTGTTCTATGAGTATTAGATAGTGCCAACTGAGTGCCACATAGTGCCTTAACTGAGTGCACTTTTTTCAAGCCTTTCCCTAGCTCCCTGAGCCTAGAATAGCTAATAGGGTATCTACCCTAGGTTTTAAGTACTGAGGAATGATTGATGAATATCAGTTGCCAGGATGCTTCCTCCTATGAGTTAGTCTTTTTTCTAACACTTATAGCTATATATATATATATATCCTATATATATAATATAGTATTATATATATATTATTATATATATATATATATATATATATTATATATATATATATATATATATATATATATATATATATAGTATATTACTTACACACACTTACACACACACGCACAACCGCTAGGCTACTTATGACACTTACACACACCATAGACACTTACACTCGCCCTCCACTACACATACACACCCATAGCCACTCTAACACTATGAGACATTATACACACTAGGTCACTTATCCACACATTCACGCTATGAACTTATTACACACTAGACACTTATAGCATTACTCTCCAGAACTTTACAACTAGCCATTTATACACTTACACCACCCTACATCAGACCTTACACTTACTACATACACTATGAACTTAAGCTTACACTCGCCATAGACACTACACTAAGCCCATTACACTTACACTCTCGCACAGGTACAACGTACCTTACACTTCACACACTCGATATTTTGATTCTCAACTTTGATGGCTCAATTTTGTTGGCCTCATCTTTGATGACTTATCTTTGATGAAGTCATCTTGATACCACCTATCAATTATGATTCATCTTTGATGAGTCATCTTTGATGACGTCATCTTTGTAAAACAAAAGCATACCAATCCCCTTGTTGCTATGTAAAACCTCTATTGATTTACTGATTTACTTGTTTAAGGTATGTAATGGTATAAATATATGAGTTAAAGCGTAAAATATGAGTTAAAGCAGTAAGCAGTAAAACAAAAGCATACTAATCCCTTGTTGCTATGTAACACCCTCATTGATTTTTCTGATTTACTGCTTTAAA
>JABUQX010000820.1:0-12500 GCA_015478945.1 Trachelipus rathkii
ATGAAATGTTTGTGTGGCATGATGTGTCTAGAGTAAAATAGGCTGATTGAGAAGGTGTTTGGTCTGTGGTGGGTAAGGGTTGATATGCAATGTGGCATGGTGCTGGGGTGTGTTGAATTGTGGAAACGAATTATGTTCTATCGATTCGTGCAGTATTGTGTCTATGGGTAGAAGTGGTTGGTTTCATCGCAGGGTTAGTGTGCTGTTGTGATTGCATGCCTTGTTTATGGTATTTCTTAGAGCTTTTGTCTTGTGTTGTTGAGAGATCTTTTGTAAAAGTTTAAGTCATGTGTGGTGGCAAGGTGGAGAAGCGTATTTTAGAGTCGCTGAATGAATTGCTTGTACATAGTGGTGGATGTGGTTATGTTTGAGTCTGTGCACGATGGGTTCTTATATGTTTATTTCCTGTGCAGATGAGAAGTTATGTGTTTATGTTTCTGTGAGTGAGATGTTGTTTTCAAGTGCTATTCCGAGATTTAGGAGTTTTATTAAGGGGTATATGCAATGTTGTTTAGGTAGACTAGTGGTGTGTGCACCAAGTTTGGTGGTCGTGGAATTAATATAACTATTATATATAATAATATATATATATATAATATATATTTTATATATATATAAGTATATATATATATATATATATATATATAATATTATTATATATAATATATATATAATTTATGTAATATCGTATATTAATTATAAATTTATATGATATGATTATATATGTATATAATATTATTATATTAGTATAATATATTTATATATATATATATATATATATATATATATATATATATCATATAATATATATATATATATATATATATATATATATATATATATATATTATAATATATATATATATATAATTATATAATATTATATATATATATATATATATATATATATATATATATATGAGATAAGTAGAAAAAGAAAGAGAAGAGAGAGAGAGAGAGAGAGAGAGTAGAGAGAGAGAGAGATAGACGATGGGAGAGAGAGAGAGAGAGAGAGAGAGAGAGAGAAGAGAGAGAGAGAAGAGTAACGAGCAAATCAAAAATAAAACAAAAATTATAAAAATATTCTTTGAAAAATATTTTATATCATTTGGAAGAGAAAAAAGTTATAATTTGTTATAATTGTCCGTATGCCTTTCTCAAAGAAACAAAAGACTCCAAAATGCGCTCAGAAACAATTGTTCTGAACATAATGGCAAGCGCGGGAAAACAGCAATGTAATATGACACATAAGAGAGAATATAAATACAATATAGAACCAATAGAATGAGCTACATTGGTTATATCCTCCTATGTGTAATGTTTAATCATATGATCACAGGTTTTCATAATAATAATATTTACAAATAAATAATATTTTGTAGATAATATAATATATATAAATAATATATAAATATTATTATAAATATATATATAAATATATATATATATATATATATATGTATATATAGTATATATATAATATATTATATTATATATATATAAATATATATCAGTGTTTATACATGGTTTATTCTTCTTTCATAAACCGTATGTGTACTGTACAGTAAGATATCATACGGTTTAGGTTATTATGTATATCGATGGATAATCCTGTCTCCGGGCACCGTTTTAATTCAATTCTGTCTTGAACTTTATTTTCCTTCCCCCCTTTTTCTTTCAAATGCAATGAAGCGTATTTGCGATATGAGATATCATTAATCGTCAACATTGTTATTCCCTGAAATCTTTTTTTCCCTCCTTGTTCAATTTATTGAGTCTGACAAATATATAATGCAATTTTTTCCTTTTTACAACGTTGCAATATGAATGATAAGTAAATTAAACCTATTTAGTTCTTAGAGGTAATTGTTCTTCTTCTTCTTCTTTCTTCTTCTCTTCTTCTTCTTCTTCGTTCTCTTCTTCTCTTCTTCTTCTTCTTCTTTCTTCTTCTTCTTCTTCTTCTTCTTCTCAAGTTAAAGACTGAGCAAAACCTCTCTTTAAACCTACTCTAAGGACTTCTGATACCTTTGAAAATAAACCAATTAAAAATGATAGTGACTGTAGTTATTAAATCGACAATTAATTTCAAACTGAAAAAGATGAGATAATCAGAACTGCAAAAAGCTCAAGATGACAAATCTGGCAACTGTGACAAATTAATAGATATGACAACAATACTGATGACAATAGACAACGTTTACATCTAACAACAAGAACATCTCTGACAACGATCATTATATCTGAAATAATGACATCTAGAAACGATGTTAACGTCAATAAGTAACATTGATAACCTGACAGACGATTTTCTTCAACCGTAAACTATGCTAATCTAATCAATAATTGGCAAAGTGAGAGCGATGAACATTCCAGCAACGGATCATACAACTGACATGGTATAGACAATATAAATACCGGCGAGGATTTTCCACAGCGTGCAAATTTGACAGCGATTTCAAAGCGATAAAACTTTCAAACTGAAAAACGACAACAAACTGATAATTAATTAATCTTTTGTTTCAAGCGGACAATTTATTCTTCAACTGACAATGACGGCGACCCTGACAATGATGATAGTCTGACAATTATGATAAAATGTTGATGACATATTTAAATCGACAAACTGACAACGGGACATAGTTATATATATATTATATATATATATTAATATATATATATAATATACTATATAATATAATAATATATATATATATAATATATATATATAAATATATAATATATTAATATATCATATAAGCCTAGGAATTAGTTTGACCTGAAAACTCAATGAATTCAAATGAGATACTTGAAATAAAAATATATAGATAATAAAATAATAATTAATAATAAAATATTAATAATAATAATATAAATTAATGAATAATAATAATAATAATATAATAATAAATAATAATAATAATATATAAATAATATAATAAAATAAATAATAGATATATTAATAATAATTTATTATTAACAATTATTTACTAGTATAACAAAGAAACATATAATTAGACTTATAAAAATATGCAAGAGTCCAATAAAAATATATAGCGTTTTGAACCTAGCTGAGTTTGATTTGTTTGCATTTCGAAACATTTCACAAATGCCTATTGAAACTTTAAAATCATAAGAAAAAATTACTAAAAGAGAGAGCCACACCAGCACTTAAATGTTTTTGGCCCTAATGAAACCGCTAAAAATAGTGCCATCTATATGTAAGATGCACAGCAATGGGTTGTTATAGAGATCATGTTCTAAATGCAAATGATAAGTTTCCGATAATATTCCCTTTAAAAAAAAAAAAAAAAAAAAAATTTAAAAAATTTAGTAAAAATAGAAAAAAAAATTAAAAATTAAAAAAAAATATATAGAAAACCAGTAGTCTACACATCGAGAGAGAGAGAGAGAGAAACACAATCCGATCAATTTTAGTTTCATCTCCTCAATGGCAAGAAAGTTTTTTGGGGGGAAAAGAATAACAATAGTGTTCTACTGGTTTAAAAATCGACTTAAATACTACAAGTTAAAAAGGAATAGCCATCATATTTACGTTTGAGAACCAGCATTAAAGATTGAGACCGAAAACATAATTAATCAACTAATTCTGTAATATGATGTAAAGATGTTATTATTGTCATCATCCTAAGAGTGTTATCAAGAACTTAAATACAAAAATAAAGTTGCTAAAATTTCTGGTTTGCATTATATATCTTATATATATATATATATATATATTATATATAATATATATATATATATAGTATCTATATATATACATATATATATATTATATATATATATTATTTGTATATATATATATATATATATATTAGTATGTAAGGAGACAATTCCAGAAAAAAAGAATTTAAGAAGGAAAGAAAAAAAAAAAAAGGACACCGATATTTGTAGAATGGTCTAGAAATACGGATGACCCTTATAACTACGAAAATGTTAACTTCACCTTAATTATTAAATATATATATAATATATATATATATATTATATTATATACTTAATATATATAATAAGTATATATATTATATATATATTATATAAATATATATATATATATATATATAGTATATATGATATATTATTTTTTATACATATATATCCTATACGAAACCGAATTGCTATATTTCTAAAAGTTAATCCCTACCTATATAATATACTTAGAAATAAGAGATTATATGGAAATTGTATAATAGGTAACTTTAGTATGTATTTACCTGACTGAATGAACTAAGGACGGAGTAACGAACGTTATTTCTTCCACCCAATACACCTCTCTCACAAGAACTGGGCCTTAGCCTAAGGGGTCTGTTATCACAGGACCTCGCCATTCCCATCTACCGATGTTACATGTTTGTAGATTCATCATTAGTGTTTCTTGGTTCATCAGGGAATATTTTATATAACTTAATTGACTTATTTAATTAAAAATTATGTGAGCTTACTGACTAAAGAATCACATTCAAAAATTACAACCCTTATAATATATATATATATATATATATATATATATATATATAATATTTAAATATAATATTATATATATTATATATATATTTATATTAATATATATATATTATATATATAACTAACCCTAAATATATACATATACAATCATATAGTCACAAATTTGGTACTCTAATCTTATAACTACAAGTAATCACAATTATTCTCGATATACGGAACATAACACACAGAAAGACTTCTACCTGGTTGACGATATGTAACCGAGGGTCTTTAGAAACATTTACACTTGTTACAATATTTAACGTTTACCTGGGAGTTTGAGAGCAAGGGAGTATAGAATGGAAAAATGTATATCCTTAACCATTACAATAATTTAAAATTATAGAAATAGTTTATTTAATTCACTAAAAGTAAGTATTCTAAATTATTTTAGTTTATCAGAGAAAATCAATGTTTCTTAAGTATATTTAAGTATATATTATCACAACTTTTTCAACGTTTCTTTTTATTCAATTATTAACTGTCAAGTTCACCACTATATTAGCACTATCACAACGAGATTGAAAACCTCCACCAATAGTAGAAGATATGGGTAATTATAAAATATCGGACAGTCCCATATTAGAGAAGTATTGTCACAGCAAAGTTTCTAGTCAACACATTCAATAAGGTATCCATAAGGGGGATCCAACATCGGGGTTTATAAACAAGAATCTGGGAAATATTCTCAAAGTCTGGGAGAAGTTAGAAGTTTTTAGTCAACAAACCCCAACATACGAATTTATCATCAAGAAGCTTCTTCACAAACGAAGCCCAGTAATAAAATTTATCCAACAAGAAGGCTAGGAATAGAATCCGACAGAAGTTTCATCACCAATGAAACCCTGCATTAGAAGCCCAGCATTAGAACCCTGGGGAAAACATAAAACATAGAGTGAGTCATGCTTTCACCAGTTTCTTTATTTAATTTTTATTTTATTTTAATGACTTAAAACTCACCCTCGACTAACGAGTCCTGATATTCGGGGTTCAAGCTGAAGAACTGGGGAATTTATGGATCAAGAATCGGGGAATCGAAGATACAGTCGCGGGAGCAACTGGAACATTGGGAAACCAGTTATTTAGTTATTAACATATTTAAAGCATCTTTAACATTTAATTATTCCAATTTGCCATGTAACAACATTAACTTGATTAAAATATATATAATTGACTATTATATTTAGGTACTAACCTGTTTAAGTCTTTGTACAAACATACAAGATGATGTTTTAATCCAAAAATAGTTTTACTTCGATTAGAGTGTTAATTGTGTCAAATATAATTAAAGAAACTTAGGACACAATTATATCATAAAACAAAAAGCATTTCAAAATTCATAATTTCAGCAAATTTAAATAAATACTACGATACTAAGGGCTGGAATAACAGATAATATATATTAGTAGTAATTATCAGGAATATAATCATTTTCATAAATACAACCATAAAACTTATTACCAATAAGCAATATAAGGTTAGTCACATAATATATATTATACTTAAATAATTTTTTTTTTCAATGAAATATTTATAAACTTTTTTTTTTCTATTTATTTTCATCAATATAATTTATAGAGGTGCTGTGAAGCTTAGTACTTCTAAATATAACAAAGTATCAATTGACTTTAAGGCACATTTTTTTCACATTCAATCTTTATGAAATATGGTTGTATTCGAATCATATATATCACAATACAATCGCAATGATATTTACAATAATATATAGTAATAAATATATGGAGGTGGAGGCGGAGGCGGAGATATAAGATTAATGATTACCATATATAATATATATATATATAATATAATATATATATATACTATATATAATATATATTATATATATATATAATAATATATTAATATACTATACTATATAATATATATTAATGATTATATATATATATATATATAATATACATTATATTATATAATGCATTATAACTTTGTAACTAATACACAAAGTTTATCAACAAGGTATAATATAAAATATATAGTCAATTATACTATACTCAAAGCTCACAAGTAGCCTCGGAGTTTATTAACCTACTCCACAACCTTCCTGAGTTTATTTCTCAGATCCTAACTAAATACACGGTATTATATTTATATATAAATAATAAAATATAATTTTAGGATTGAGGTTAAGTGAGTAGTTTATGGTATAGTTTAGATTAGTGTATAGGATAGGGATAGGCAGAGAGTATATGGGTAAAGGTTGAGGTAGGTTTAAGGGTATTAGAGGGGCTATGGGTTGATGTTAGTGAGTTAAGGTAGGTAGTGTGAGACGGTTGAAGTTAGTACCCGGGAGTTAGAGTAGTATTGTGTATAGTATATAGGGTATCTACTATTTAATTTATATTATTAATATTGATCGTAGTTACTCCATCAAGTTACTAATTTTATTACAAATAGTATTTAATTGCTTATAATATTATATATTATTTTATATAACACACCACCCTCACATACATAAACAACATTTTATATCATTTATATTAATATATTATATAAAAGTCATATACAGTTCTATACTACCCCACCAGATAAAGGGGTAGGCAGTGGAGTATGATCACACCACCCCCACCCAGTGGTGAGGATTCCCAGGGTAGGTAGGTAGGTAGTTAGGTAGGTAGGTTGTTACTTCCTTTGCATATTTATTAATAGTATCAGGGTATACTCTGTTGACCTATATTACGTCTTCGAACAATTATATATTTAATATATATTTATTTATTATATTATATATAATTATATTAAATAGATATTATCTTATATAATATATATTAATATTAATCTCATACTTCAAAAATATATTTTTAAAAAGTAATAAATATAATATTTAATTATAATATTATTATATATCTAATATTAATACTATATACTATATATATATATATATATACCTATACTCATAATACATTACCCTACTATTACATCACACATCACTATATTATAACTATATATACATATAATATAATATATAGTATTAACTAATAATATATATTATATATAATGTTATAATTTATGTTTGTAATCTTATATCTTATATATCATATATATATTAATATATATAGATATAATATAAATAATTGTATGCTGTTGTTAGAAATGATCAGAATTACAATCCCTCTCATTATAAATATATTATAGGTATTCAGGTATATCACGTAAGCTCGCCCCTAGATTATATAATTTAATATTATATAATTATATTATATATAATATTAGTTATATATACATGTTTTTGTATTATTTTTATTATTTAATAATGGTCATGTTATAGAATAGTTATTTTATCATATTAATTAATTTTAATATTTATTAATTATTAAATTACTTTTTTATTATATAAATATCATATTTTTATATAATAATAATAATTATAAAATATATACTTAATTCTATTATACATACAATTATTGGATAATCGGTTTGCTAAGTCCAACGAAATTCCAATTATGGAGGAAAAATCGCTTTGCTAAGCCACAGTAAACGTTGGAAGAACAAATCCCTCTTAACGCTTATTACCTTCCGCCCTACTAATACTTTAACTTATAATCAAAGAGAAAGAAGAATTCTGAATTTATTTATTTAACTAAAATAAAAAAATATTTAATATGAAATTACATAGATATAAATTTCCTCCATCGTAAATGGTATATAATACAAATAAACACTAATAATTAATAATTAAACATTAATTAATTTGCTTAATTGGCCTAATTTATTTACATAATTAAGCATATACAAAACATTCTTTAACTATAGAAAATTATATAAATTATCCCTTAACGACATGCGCAAGTATTATTAAGAAAACAAATTCGGTATAATAATACCAATACCCATTTTGATTTATATTATATTCTTTATTTCTATAGAATTTTTAAGATTGCTAAGATAATATATAATATTTTTCTAATTCTCATCCACTCGGAGTTACTTTTCTTTTATCACTTATTTCACTACTACTGTCCTTGAATAACGGAGGAAGCTCTTTATAACGGAAATCTCTTCTCTTCATTCACACTACAGATATAATTATCTACTTATATAATAATATCTATAAATTTCTTATCATCTTTATCTTAAAATAATCGTTTGTACTAACTCTACAAGATAATTAACTTCTTATCTAGTGGAAATTTCAATTAAACTTTAAATATATATCAATATATATTAATAATATAAAATAATATAATCTATATATATTAATATAATATACTATATATATAAGTATAATATAATATATTAATAATATATATCATATATATAAATATACTAAGTATCATATACTATTATTAGCTAGATATATATATATATTATATGATATTATATTATATTATACGATCATTTTTATGGTGATTTTTAATTTGATAATTATTTACATATTATTAAACATCAAAGATGGGTCCTATTTTTTCTTAATTCAAGATATATATGATGTCTATTCAAATAACTTAACAATTAAGGTAGCTATCAAAGAGGAAAGTAAGGGAGATATCAATTAGGCTGGGAATTGAACTTAAGGGATTACCATAATTTAGTGAGGCGGGGTATAGAAAAAATAGTAAATATAACAAAAAAAAAAAAAATAAAAAAAAAAAATACAATCTCACAAAAAACTTATACTATAACTACCTAATCATAATTATCGTATAACATACGCGAAAGGATTATTATATATCAACTTTTTTGAGATATATTACTGTTAAAATTTATTTATAGTTAGGAAAATTTAAAGTAATAACAATAAATATAATAGTAATATTAAATATATAAAAGATAGAATCGTATAGGTTGAGCTATTTTTTTTCTTTAGGAGCAGGGGACATAATATATAGATATTCTATAGTATAGTATATATATATTCATAATTATATATAGTAATTAATAGACTAATAGTAGTATTATTAACTATATATTAATATTAATACTTAAGTTAATATATATATAGTATATGATATATATATATATATTAATATATATAATATTATATATATACTTAATATTATAGTATATATATATATAAATAAATAGTATATATAGTTAATATATCATTAAGTAGTTATAAATATGACTATAATATATAATTGTAAATGATTTGAATCAGCGGCTAATATGAAGGGAGATATATGAGCAGCTACGAGTAAAGCCGACGGGGATAATAACAGGGGGAGTAGGGTAGTATAATAAGTATAGTATATATATATATAGGGTTATATATATATCTAAAATATATAATATATATAATTATATAAATATAAATTAAATAGTATACTACCTATTAGTTAATATAATATATTTATATATATATATATATATAATTATCCGAAAATATTTCCTATATCACTATCTTATTTTTAATATATCATATATATATTTATTAGTATTATGTGATATATGATATAGTAGTCAGCGAATGAAATTGAAATGAGTATAGTATTATTTATTATTATATATATATATATATAATATATATATATAGTATATATAATTATATAATTATTATATATATATTATATATATATATTATATTTATAATATATTATATGTGATCACTATTCCTATCTCAGAGGTAAAGCACTGCGCTCTATCAAGCGAGAGGCTCAAGTTCCGAGACTGCGGTGTCGCGAGTGAATGTAAGCTATATTCTTCTAATTTTCAACTTCTAGCTTCTGTCACTCAGACGTAAATGAATACATTTTTTAGCGTGCCTCTGCCACTTAAATGGTAAAATACTTTCCTGCATCCGTGATGGGCCTGCTCGTCAGCGAATTGGTAGTTTTAAGGTCCCCTTGCTACCTCAAATAACCTTTCTCGATGGGTTCGTATTCCTGACAGGACGCAAGTCCTTCCTGGGGATTGAAGCTTATATATATATATAAATAATATATTATATATTATAATTATAATATATATTATATTATATATATTAATATATTTATATTATATATTATTATTATCATGTTAATTATATATTATATATTATAAAATATATATATATATATATATATTATTATATATTATATATATATATAATTTATATATATTATATATATAATATATATATTAATATATAATATATATATATATATATATATATTATAATATATTATAATATATCATATATATATATATATATATCAGTATATATATATATATATATATATATATATTATATATATATATATATATATATATATATATATATATTATACATATTATTCTCTAATATATACTTCACATCATCAATACATATATCATATATAAATCATTAATTATATAATATAGATAGTATATACTTAACTATCCTATATCTATCACAATATAATATTATACCTCCACCTTATTATATATTATATATCATAATAAGAATGTTAAAACTACTATATAATAATCATAATGTATATACCATAACCTGATATATATATATATGCTTAATATATATATATCACTAATCTATCAATGAAACAATATATACACATATATATATAACACTATAGATTACTCATAAAAATCACAACCTAAATATAATATCATCATAATAATATACCTCACCACCAAATATATTTATAAATATATATATAATATATTATATATATCTACTTCCTCACATATATTTTTTTAGATTTCGCCTTGCGTAAGAACAAAAAAAAAAATTGTAAAGATTAACTCAAAATTATACGATTGAATTGGAGAAAGATATTCTTTTTAACGAGACATGGTAAAACACTTACTAATAATATAACATGTGATAATGTAATGGCGCAGTGGTCTGAGTGGTGCGTTTGCACGCTTAGGGGTGGGAATTCAAGTCATCGGCGTACTGGAATTGTGTACTTTCGACTAGTCACCAGGACGGACACGAAAAAATGCTGTTTGTAGGAGATTTTTCGTAATTTCCATTTCAGCAACCTGGGGTGCTTCTTCCCTGTATTATACACTAATGCCTCAATACCTCTCACCTCACTCATCCATAGCCAACACAATACAATGGTACAACCTTGTAAATACACATACAGACCACGTACATTCCTATTCGCCTCACGCACAGTAAGTCTGTGAGTCCAGAGCCTAGCCATGCCCAACTGATGGCTGGGCAATCATCTTGAACTTGGTTTCAAGACTGAGCTGGAGGTTACTATCAAACCCTGATAACTTGTTGTCCCTTCCAACTTTGTACATGGGCCCACTGGTTCCGGGAAATAACCATAAATTAATAGAAAACATTCCCCCGATTGAATGATAATATAAATAAAAATAAATAAATATAATATATAATATATATAATATTATATAATATTATATATATTATATCATTATACTATATATTATTATATATATATTATACTATAATATATATATATATATTGTGTGTTAAATATTGCAATAATATAATCGCAATAGATAAGGATGTTAAACTGAAATGAACATATACAATGACGATAGGTAAAGAATTAACTGCCTTCTCTGGGATCTGAACCAACACAGCAATGTTGCGCGAGTAGAGGACAATAGCCTGGTGACTATACAAACTGAGCACATCCTCCAACCCAAAATATTTGGAACATTCCAATGAACAATTTATAAAGCAACCGAGTCCCCGTCAAGGCGACATCACCCAAGGTGTCCTGCCTTGTCCTATTCTCTTCTGTCTTTAATATCTTTATTGGGTGTTAAATATGTGGCATAATAATCGGCAATTGAGATAAGGATGGTTAAAGAAAGGAACATGAGTAATAAGAAGTAAAGAGATTAACTTGTCCTTCGTCGTGGGATGGTGAACGCACGCGCCATGGTTTGCGGCGTTGAGGACAATATTGCTCTTCGGTTGCTATATCTAACTGAGCCATTGACGGGATACTCGGTTGCTTTATATATTATTTGGTTTCTTGAATTCCAATCTTTTTTGGGTTGGAGGATGGCTCAGTTTTTGTATAGCACTTTTTTTGGCAGATCATGTGCATGCAT
>JABUQX010000820.1:20000-52013 GCA_015478945.1 Trachelipus rathkii
ATATATATATATAAATATATATAACATATATATAATATATATATATATATATATATCATATATATATACTATGTGTTGAATCTATATATATATATAGATATTAAATATATATATATATATATATATATAATATCATAAAATAATATTATATATATATTATAGAAGTATTATATAGTATAATATATAGATATATATATATATAATATATAAATTATAGTATATACGTATATATATATATATATATAATATATATATATGATATATAATATATATATTAAAAATATAATCGACATAATGGGTTTGCTAAAATATAATTTAAATTATTATTATTTTTTTAATATTATAGACCTAGTTTAATGGATTTTTATTTTTAATTTTAATTTTTTTTATTTATATACCGGTAGTAAAAAATATGGTAATAGTATATTTAATTACAATGGTAAACAGTGCTTTTAAATCATGTGAATAACAAAAAATGACAGATGAAATCATGGTAAAAAATACAAAAATAAAAAATATTAATTCCAAATACAATTTTTTTCTAAATATGTTTGAAGACGTAAACGTATACGTTGTTAAATTGATAATTATCGAAAATAAATTAATAATTCCCAAAATTTGTGACATTTTGACAAATTTGTGACATTTTGACGTCTCACACCAATAATTTTATAATTTCTTTAAATTTCAAAATTATTTGAAACGTTTTTTAACAACTTAACTTATCAATAAAAACTAATCTACCAATACCTAACCCAACCTAGCCTGACCTAAAATAACCTAACCTAACCTATCCTAACCTAACATAAAATTAATAAAATATAAATATAAATTAACATCCTAACCTGATCTAATCATTCTTATCAATAGATTCTTTCCTAACCACTATTTACCAGTGAAGTTAATTCTTGCCATCTTTTACTACCGATATATTTTTAAAAAATTAAAAATTAAAATAGTAAGAAAATCTATTAAATTATACCCATATTATTATTATTATTATTATTATTATTATTATTATTATTATTATTATTATTATTATTATTATTATTATTATTATTATTTATTATTTTATCTATTATTATTATTATTTCTGATTATTATTATTGTTTTTGTTATTGTTTTTGTTATTGTTATATTGTTATTTTGTTTTTGTGTTTTTTTTTTGTTTGTTCTTGTTCTTGTTCTTGTTCTTGTTATTGTTATTGTTATTGTTATTGTTATTATTATTATTATTATTATTATTATTATTATTATTATTATTATTATTATTATTATTATTATTATTATTATTATTATTATTATTATTATTATTATTATTATTATTATTATTATTATTATTATTATTATTATTTTATTATTATTTATTTTATTATTATATTATTATTATTATTATTATTATTATTATTATTATTATTATTATTATTATTATTATTATTATTACTTTAACATAATGTTAACGAGATTATAATTTAATTATGCACTTATTAACGGAAATAGATATTATTATGGATATGCTGAATGTCTAATTTTTAACAAGTATTACTTCTTTGAAACAAACATATAATCTTTAATCATTTACAAGCGTATTTATTTTATAAAATATCTTAAGGAGATTCCTTTATTAGTAGTCAAGTTGAAATAATTATCGGGAAAATGTAATTAAAAAATTAGGCAAGCGTTACCTAAAAGTGCCTGAAATTTGATTCAATTTTTTTTAAATTTTTCATTGTACTTCGATGGCAATCAAGAAGAGCGAAGATTTATGACCTTCTTTCATTTATATCTTTAAATTCGTCATCCTCATTAGCAACGCGAATTAAAAAAAGCATTTGAATATATTAAAAATAGACATATTTTTCGCAAATTCCCTCCAAGGGAGGTATTGAAATCTTCAGATGTGAGAAACAGTGAAAATAACAACGAAAGTAGCTAGTTTCTCTAGTAGCTGAATTCATATTCTATCTACACATTTTAGGTCGAAAAATCTTTGTAGAAAAATTCCATAAAATAAAGTCGTGGGTTTCAATAATCACATCTGACAACTTTAGTTCGAAATGGGTCCAACCCCTTATGGGCAAAAATTATGTAAAAGTAATGGAAGAATAGCTCCAAATTTAAGAAAATATTTATACGCCCATATCCTTTTTGTCACTTTATAATTACATTCTGCCAACACAAAGCACATTAAATACTCTACCTCAATGATTATTATATTTACTTGTAATTTTTATTGTTATAATTATAATATCAAAATTATAATTATTATTATATAATTATATATTACACAATATATTAATTATTCATATATTAAAACGTTATCTAATTTAACATCAAGACACTATATAGAATAGCAAGTTCAAATACGGTCAGTCCGTTTTTATTCAAAATTTTAAACAATTTCTATTCCAGTTACTTTGCGTATGGCAATAACTGCCAAAATCGTATAAAAATTTAGTCGGAGAATTATAACTACCTAATAGTAACTATATCTAAGACTAACCTATTCCCTATATTGATTAATTGAAATTAAGTGGAAAACTATTATCATCCATATTTCAGTTTTCAGAATTTTCGAACGGGAAAATTTTAACGTACAGAGTTTTAAAATTTTATAATTTAATTATATATATAAAAGTTTTTAAATGAAAATTATAATATTAATTAAAGGACTTTGAGTATCTCAGTCAATAAACTACTCACAGTACCATATATATAATATATATAGAAACTTTACGCTCAACTAATGGTTGATTAAGGGCACGCAATTTATCTAATTTATTAGAAAAATATTATTTAGCGTAACTTTGTTAGGACAAGACAACAATTAATTAATATAGTTAAAATCTATTTTATCTTTAAGTCAATAGTTAAAAATTAAATAATATTAACCAATTATATTTGCGAAGGGAGAGAGAAAGCAAAATATTTATATATAAGATAAAAGCAATATGCCTAAGCAAAACTTCTCTTTTACTTCCTAATATTTCAAAAAACGGTAAGAGCTATTATCTAACACGGTTAATCCTATTAAGCGTCAGAAGTCACATCTGTATTTTAAAATATAAAGATTTTATTTGTTCTAGAGGGTTTAACTTTATTTGGCTTATGCTAACTGGATCTCTCTGCTTATGAAGAAAAGACTAATTATTATATAAACGCAGGAAATTAAATAATACTGAAATAAAAAATCAACAGTCACATGAGTCTTTATCATAGAAAAAATTATCATTTAAGACCGTCGTAAATGTCTAAATAAAGTGAACTGTAATTAATTTTCCAACAATGATTGAGATTTATCATTTACATTTTAATGTGCTTTCATTTAACCTCTATCTCTTAGGCATAGGCTCAGTAATGCATTTTCTTTGTCATAGATTGTATATATTGCAAAAAACTCAGATTAATTTGATAATTTTTAAAGTTATTGAAATTATATAAGTTAGATTTTTTATTATATTATATTTCAATTAAATATTTATATTATAACATAGGTTTTGGGGACATGTTGATTCCTATATTGAGAATGAATAGAGAATAATTTTTAATTTGAGACATCATCAATATCATTGCATATAAATATCCGAGCCTGAAAAGTATAGCTTTTAAATTATAATTATTCAAGCTTTGATAAAATAGTCCGTACTTTCTTAGCCTGTATGATCAAAGTTATCTAAGGTTTATTCAACTGTAATAATATTAAAATGTAAGATCTGGCGTTCATTTTAAACTATTACCCCCATGATTTAGCCTGTGTCCGCAAAATTGTCTCGGCTGTTGGTATCCTTCCGATGCTACGCATCAGAGCAGTCCACCAAATCGCAGGTAATAGGAATTTCTGCCGGAGGAGCCTCGATCACTCCGGCCGGGAAAACGGCTACCCACGCTTCCCCAGGGGTATGTCAAACAGGCCACCCTGCGCTCCCGTATGAACGTCGAATTGAATCGTCCATCAACATTCAACCCACTGCAGCATTAGCCGTAAAAAAAAGCAATAGGTAGTGTACTATATAAGTAACTAAAAAAATGCGTAATAGGACAAGCAATAGTCTAATGTAACTAAGAATCCAACTTAGCTTCATAGCATCATGTATTCACTTGTAACTACAAGGGGGTGCTTATTTATCGTTACTTTGAAATTTTGCGTGAACATTATGAATTAACAATAGCAGGCTTACCTACGTTTATTTAGGTAGTGCCTCCTCACATTATATTAATCAATCACTTTTCTACATCAGAGTAACTCCTCCCTCAAAATCATGCTTTTTTTTCTAATAGACCACCTAATAGTATTAAGTCAGCAAACTCAACTTGATGAGATGTTGACTTACATGCTAGGTTATATATAGGTGTTTTATCTTAATCTTTATCTAAATTAATTTGTCTTTTACTCAATTCTGAAAATGGCTTGCTATACGTGAAGTGAGTAAACCTGTAATAATTAAATTATATCTATAATTATTATATATATAATTAAATTAATAATTATATCTAATATAATATATAATATATAATATATATTAATTATATATAATATAATAATCATATATTATCCTATTAATATATATATATATTATATATATATATATATAATATATATATATTTAAATATAATATATATATATATATATATATATAATATATATTAGAAAAACAATAAATTATTTAATATAAAAATCACATTTATTTGAAGTCATTAATGCACGAAAGATAGAAAAATAAATCAATTGGTTCCTACATTATGCTTATGAGTGTGACATTTGTCTACTCCATCAACTTAAATCAAATTTTTACAATCTAAAAAATTCAATTGCTTTGGGTTAAATCGGGAGTCATATTGACGTGTACGCCCCTGTCGTGTTGGGATGCCCGACCCTTGGACGGGGAGCTCCGATATGACATTCAAAAGTCTTCAATCTTATACTTTGAGCAATCCGACCACTATATTTATGGGCAGCGTTGGAAGGATGCTCACGTTGATATAAGAGGTTCCCTGGGGTGAGTATGTTCTGATACTCCATTTGATCTCAACTTGGTGGGCGAGAGTAAATACAAGATTCGCGTCTGATATCGGCAAGAGAGAAGAGCGACCAGTAAAATTGCCGTCAGCGAAATCTTTGGTTACTGCATATAGTGATTGTTGTTACTAATTAAATCTATTTTATATTATACGCTTTAAAATCTTTATGGTAAAAAAATAAAATACTACACAAATATAATTTCTTTGAAACTATATTTAAATTAATAAAATAATAAATTTTATATAACGTGATTTTCAGAAGTTTCTCCACAACTTTTGATTGTTAAAATTATAAAAAAATTCTATTTTCACTAGACATTTTCGTTATTGATTGAGGAATTTACGAATATTTGAAAATTTGTACGAAATTTAGTGAGCCTAAACTATATTTTTGCTCTCATTAATGTATAAATTTATTATATATTCCTTATCCGCTGTTGCGGGACTTTCTTCGGTTATAGCTCATGTTGGAGACAGATCTATTTTTGTGCATATTATTTATTTGTTAATATTTCTTTTTTTTGTTTTCATTATTGGCAGAAGTGATAGATAATATTTATAATTCTTAAAAAAAGAATAGAAGTAGGAGTTAAAGAAAGTGGACCATGGAATCCAAAAGCTGTTTCGGCAATATTCAAAATAATTTATATTAATTATGGCTTATTTTGTGATAAGAATATCTCTCAATTGTGTTAAATCATAGAAAATCATGGAAATTGTTCGACTCGACATAGATTAACGACACAATCACAGAAACCACGAAAACACTAAATAATTAACATAAAATTCGATATACAACTAGTAGTATAAATGGCTTTTATATTCTGACAAATAGAACAATAGCAACAGGTTTAAATAAAATTCCACTTCAATTTGAAAAAGAAATATTTAATATCTTATACTTATTATCAGAAACAGGTATCAGTAATATGTGTATGTACACTTTTCCTCTAAAAACTAATATTCATTAATTTATTAGATAAATTCCTGTCAAAAAAAAATATTTAACATAATAAAAATGATAAAAAAAATAAAATAGGTAAAGTTGTATACTGCATTTGCAAAATTATTTTTGCTTGTAATCATACATTGCAACGTTTCGAATTACTTATTTACTAGAAATAGCCCGCATGATAAGAATTATTGGAATATAATTATTCACCGAATGCTTGAGGAATATTCGATCCCTGTTACCACTAACAGCTGATAATCACGTGCATAATAAGTAGTTTTGAACCACTTAAAGTACCCGACGAGACAAGAAGAAGAGCCCGAGAAATACTTCACTACCAAGCAAGAGCTTACTGCTAGGGTTCAGGATCGAAATACAAGCATGGTGAAAATATCAGGGATATTTACAATTCACAAATGTAATTTGCAGGTAATTGCATTTCTTTAATCTACATATGACCCACCGGTTCTTTGGTATATATCCCACCATGCGTGGGTACCCGTTTGGGCCCTACGCCCCGAAGTGTGCAGAGCGAGTGGAAGAACACTAGTATTAAATCTTCATGTACTATTTTGGAATTATAACTAAGTATTAAAATAAAGTATTATCTCGAGGGCTCCTTTTATTATTGTCTTATCGAACCTCGAGAGAGGTATGGTCCAATAACTAATAGTCACTGACTATTCAATATATCCCTGAGTGGTTAGTTCAGAATTGGTTGAATTACCTAGAACTCCCTCGGCTATTTAGGGAAATCATAAACACTTCAATCTAAGTAAGTCAGATAAACTATCAATAAAAGATACAAAGCTAGATGGAGATAAGCAATTAACAGCTGGTAGGTTGGAATCTGTCACAATGAGTGATGCTATATTTAAGTGCGAGATAAATAGTAAAAAAACAATAAAATAAAAAAAAATTCATAAATCTCAATAAAACTACAGAATAGCTTTACACGCGAATAATGGAATCTCACATTTAATACTGGACATCTCACTTGTAAAAATATTATGAGTTAGGTAAAATATAAGTAATAAAAAATAAATAAATATTAACATATCATATTAACATATATTTCATACATTAACAGCCTACAAATTGGTGGATTGTAGAGTATAGTAAAATTATATAATTATATAATTATAAATATATATAGTATTAATTTATCTATTCAATATATAATATACTATATATAATATATATTTATAATATATATAATATAATATTATAATTAATATATTAATATTTAATATATATATTAATATAGATCCGCTCTAATATATGGTGATATATTTTTGGGTAAATTTAATTTTTGTTAAAAAATTAAGTACGCGAACTTTGTATAATGTTTTTTAAAGTTCTATCTTAAATGTATTATCTATATATAAGAATATTTTGTGTAACATAATACTGTCCGCTAAACTGGGAGGAAGGCCTGCGTATCTTATTTCAGATATATAGTTATGATATCCTTTGATAATGAGGTCTTTTATCATGTTTCGGCGAGTCTGAATCATCCTTCAGAGTCTTAATTGTTAAATTAAAACCTAATGTTAACTTTAAAAGTCTTTTAATATCTTCTGAAATGTTGATGTATAAATCAAGTGTTTATATTTTAAGTATATCCTTTACTGCTATTTTTCCATACATAGGTATTCACTAAATACATTAATTATTTAGAGGTGATTTATTTTAATATAAATATGAGCTTTTATATCAGACTCTCTATAAGATATATATTATTTCTTAGATTTTGGTGAGTTTTTCAGATTAAGCTTTTCCTCTATACATATTTTTTATTTAAAAAACTTAGTTCTTCACTACACATCTTATAAGCTTCTTGATAGCATGCGCTTTTTTTGCCAAATATGTGGGAAGTATATGCAACTTGGCTTGCCCGATAGATCTAGTTTCGGTTTCCCTTATAAAAAATTTATTTAATAATGATTTTATAATTCGCATTGAGGAATGAATTTTAAGCATATTTTCCTTATAAAATTTTTAATATTTAGTGCAGAGTTGAATCTAATGTAATGATTCGATTACTTTCCGAGGCTGTTAACAAGGTATAATTATTCGATTTCTTAAATATAGAAACTTTTATCTAATTTTAATAATTTAAATCTTCAGACATTGTAATGTATGGTCTTTCCTACAAAAACAATTCACTACAGAGAACTTTGGATTTGCTCCGTACACTGACCTTTATCTTATTAATAGGGTTTTGTTATAAGTTTTATTTATAGTCATAAAAATTCCTCTATATAAAGATATATGTATATATAAAAATTATTCTATATAAAGTATATTATTATGATATTGTACTATACAATTTTCTTATAATATTTATTTATCTGTAAAGATTTTATATATTATTGTATATTTAAAGTATTTTGTATATAAGAGATATTTACATTCCTGTAACACATTGTAGGAGAACTTTTGCTTGAGCGAAAAACGGGGTAATCGTTTCTTTCTCACTAACTTCATCACTCAGTGTTGTCTGACAGGAAGGTGTTTGTTAAGGGGATAGGGGTGTTCGTAGAAGGAACCCATTTCTCCAGCACAAGACACACAAAAACTTCATATATTACCTAATAATGAGTCCTGGGGAGAGAGTATTCCGGTAGACCACTAAAAGTTTATCTCGGGAGAGAGAGAGTAATTTAGTTCCTATAAGGGTCTCTACAATACGGCGAATATGTTTATACCTAACTCTTCCAGTGGACAGAGTTCTGTATAGAGAACCGCCTGACTTTCCCTCGCCCATACAAAAAGGTGGCTGGAGTAATAAATGTCCCTAAAATTTTTTTCTATTTCTATAATTTCCTTTAGTATTTTCTTTTAGTTAAAAACGACAAGCAAAATATTAATAGAATAGCGTATTATTTTTTAAATCGAGTAACAATTAATAAGGTCTCTAAATTCCCTAAAAAGAGCTTCACTCTTATATCATTATTTATCTCAATTATTGTTTCTTATATTAGCTCTCTAAGCAATCACGGGAAAGTTATTTTTTTTTTATTTTTATGGTTAATTTTTTTCGTTGCCGGTAACAATATATTTAACAGAGTGTTACCTAGATTTATAATATGTCTTTACATATTTCGCTGTTATGCTTATTAGTAAGTTTATATGAGATTTTTTCTCTTCTTACTAATTTTATTTTCCCGGGCTTTTTTTCATATACATATATTTATACTTATCTAATATGTTTTCCTAATTTTCCATAATGTATAAAATGTTTTTACGTAGATTACTCGATTATATATGTTATTGGTATAATTTCTTATCTCTTGTATTCTAAAATAATTGAGTTATTGCTTTAATTCCCTTAATAATTGTTAGAATAATTTGTGATCTGCTCCAGACCAACTATAAAGTATATTCATATACTTTATAGTTTAAGATTATTATTAATATATATATAATATATATAATAATAATATAATTAAAATAAAATATATAAAAAAAAATATATAGTTTCTATTTTCGGTTAATAATATAGAAAAAATATAAATATATAAAAATATAATAGTATAATATTATTATATTATATATTATATTAATGATAATATACATAATATATCTATAATTTTAAGAGAACAATCTTTCATTTTATTATTGATAAAATTATTTCAGTTGTCTGATAATATCTATAAAATTCAAGAGGGTTTTGAAACTCTTTAAAAATGTTGGTTAAAATCACTCATTAACCAGATAGTTTTTTTTTTTCAAGTCATTTAAAGCGAAGCTCGATGTCATATTGTGCCCCGTCAATTAAACACAAAGTTCGATGAAATAAAAATACTTTCGAGACACTCTAGGAAAATTCAAAACGAGAAATGAAGGCGAGAAGTACTGGGAATTTTAAAATCTAAATTTCTGCGGAAGAGACTAAAATGATGATTGGAAGTGGGCGGGTCATATAAAGTCGTAGGAAGGCAGAAAGTGTATTAAGCTACATCTACTTGGAGGTCTCCTCAATATACAACAATATCAAATTAGGGGATGAATATAAAAGTGTTTATATTTTTATATAATCATAAATATTATAGATCTCTCTCCTGAAAATTAATTATATAAATTGTTATTTTTTCCTTAATATTTTGGATTCGACGAAATTCGTGAAACAACTCCTACTCACTGTCTCCACAAAAAACAGTTGCTCATAGATAAATTAAACCCTTTGACAAATAAGGATCGGCATGTCTACCTTCTTATTATAAACATTATTGCCAGGAGCTAGCTCGGGCTTCTTAATCCCATACTCGATTTCAAGTAACCTTAGTTCCTGTTGTAAAATGATGAGGGATGGTGGATGGGATCTTTATATAAAAAAAGAATTAAAACTAAGAAAAAATAACATTACAGATTAGAATTTATTATATCTTCTTGGAGAAATCTGGAAAGGAGGGAGTTGGAGACAGCCTTTCATTTATTTTTCCTCCCCGTCATGATCACTTCAAAATTGTTCTTGGTGTCCATTAAGATCTGTAGGAGTGCTTTGGTGAATGGTACGACCCTTCTGTAACTAATATTTTTATAAATTCCAATTTCTATATTGTTGAACAGGACTTTCTGCTTTTAACTAAAACTCGATGTTTGAATGCTCCAATAGCAAATCATATTCCCTCTCGTCCTGGAGACGAACCTGGAATTCCATGACTTTTCAAGCCTTTTAACCATTCTCTTTATAAACATTATTAAAATTTAACAAGAAGATTCTTTAACTAGCTACATTAAGAATAAAAATAATGAAGAAGAAGAGACTCAATTAAATCAGCATGAAAGACAAATAAAAACGCTATTATTCAAAATACATAATAATAATAATATAACTCCTTTAAGATAAAGATAGATTCATTCAATACTCAAATTCAAAAATTTCAAATTGTGATGCAAAAACATTAAGCTTTCACTAGTATCATGGCGAGAGCCTGTTTCTTTTTGGGGTGTTTACATTCACACCTACACTACGCTATCTTTCGACTGATGAGGGAGGGAATGATAAATATTTGCTTGCAAGCGCTGATAATAATGAAAACCTTGTCCCTTTTCAATGCCCTATACGAATGAAAGGATTCTCATTGTGGCAGCATCTTCCATGTTTTTTTCGTAGAGCTTATGCTCTTTTCACAGTTGCAAATTTGAATTATCTCTTTGCTCCTTGATGACTGTCTTTTCAGTTTTTCGATGAGGTTTCTTTGAAGGTGAATGAGTGGGTGAATGAGATGTTAATGCAATTTCAGCCATGAATATCGAAGTCTACTATCCAATCTCTTCATCTTCAGCAAGCGTTTATTTGCTGAAGCCGCCATCATCACTATCATGGCTGTTGCTAGGGTATTACTTATATTCTTGCTTCTTCTGTGATTTTTTTTTTTTGTCACGCGAGCAAGCTCCTTGGTTATGTATTTAAATGCATTATAGAAGTGGTTCACCTCAGAGATGCCATTCTTGTGCATGGGGGTTTAGCTAGCTTAAGATTCTTATTAGAACCTTTTATATAATGAAACTAAGTTTATTACACATGTACAAAAAAATTATTTTTTGTTTTTCTGATTTTTTTATTGTTTTTCATAGTTTTTTGCAAGATTCCAAATATGTTTTAGTTTTCTTGTACCTATCGATGTTTTTATGTTACGACAGCATAAAATAATATTGACATTCTCATTTTGTAGGATGTTAACGGCTCACGCTGGGTAAAAGTCGTTGCCATTAATAGTTTTGCGGGTTGCTGCTTTAGAACTGATTTAATATATATATATTAATATATATATATATATTATATATATAATATTTTATATATATTATATATATTATTATATTAATATTATTATATATATATATTTATATAATATTACGGTATATTATATATATATATATATATATATATATATATTATATATATATTTATAACTATATATATATATATATATATATATATATATATATTTTTATATAATATAATATTATATATATATATTATTATTATTATATATTTATATATATATATTATATATTATTTTTATATATATATATTATCATTGTTTAAACTATTTCTAGAGATGTTGATGAGGTAAGATAAAACTTAAATATATTTTATAATTTTCAGAATATTAGTAATCTATAATAACTTTGTAAAATTGCAAGTAGACAGTGTAAACGTTGCAAGATTCATTTTGTTATGTGTGTGGAATATTTGCTAGTTTAAGCAACATTTCACAAAATTGTGAAGGGACAAGTATTGATGGTTCAGGTTTATTTGGTATGGCTATTGGTGATTAAGATAAGGCACTGGGACACTCATTATATGTGGAAGTTGTAAAACAACCCTAGAAGGATGGCTAAGAGGAACAAAAAAGCAATGCCCTTGGATATTCCCAGAATATGGCGAGAGCAACGAATCACTAGATGATGCTACTATCTGCATGGTGAATATTAAAAAATATGGAAAAAGAAGGCAATCTCTTTCATACCCAGATATTTTTATCCAGACCTCAGTTAATCAAATGAAACTACCTAACCTTTCACCACCCTTGTACCGTATGTAAATTGTTTTATGAAAGTCATGGATATAAAGAAGAAACGTATGTTTTCTCAAATATATGTAGCAGCTACTTATATATATATATATATATATATAAGTAGTATATATATATATATATATTATATATATATATATATATATATTATATTATATATTTTATATATATATAATTATATATATATTATATTATATTTATATATATATATACAAGGGTATGGGCTATTGAAATGGAGGGCTGATAGAACAAACGATGAGGAACATTTATTGCTAAATAAGTAATGTTGGTAAGATTATTCGTTAAAGTTTTTACGGATGATGTAGGTAACACATCACGTGATGTTGTTTGACGGCTTACTTCTTAACCGAGATTTTTGGGTATTTTATGTTTGATATGTATGTGTGGCGGTGCGGTAATCTTGTACTCCGAGGGTTTGATAGAGGTAAATAAGGAATATTTTGTTAACAAGCGTATGTGTGTTTTTTGACGCAAGGTTGTTAAAGCAGAACATGGTAGCTTGTTTATGAATTCTTTTTATTCGGGGAAAAGTTAGGGAAACGTTTTTAAGATATGCTTGAAGTCAGGGAAATTTTAAATTTCAAAACATATGAAAGAATGATCCATGGACAAAGTTGCATATTTTTTATATATTTTTTTTCTTACAGTATTTTTGTGGAATAAGAGATGTATTTGATAGTGAATGAAAAGGATGGGCGAGGAATGAATTCCATAAATCTATTCTATCTGTTTCTTTATTTTTAGTTCACTATTAATACTATTTTCTCATATTCTGTTCGTAGAGGTTGTTCCAAGTTATCCTTTTGATTGAAGGTGATTGGTGTATGGATGTGTTTTAGATGTATGACTCATGGATTATCTGTTTAATATTTTTTCTTTTAGGGATTTATACTCTTTTGAGGTGTTATTTTTTTTTGAGGTTTTGACGAAGTGATTTTGGATTTTTGTGCAGTTGAAAAGGTTATATTATTATTTATTTATAAATGACTTCAAACGAAAAAAATAACTTACGACCAGTGGTTGCGGTCAAACTGAACCCAGTGTATCAGGTGGTTGGGGTCAGGATAGAATAGTTCAAGGCATACTGTAAAGTATGTAAATTTTGATCTATTAACATGGGACGCCAAGCGAAGTTTCACATTCAAGGGGGAATCATTTTGAATTTTTAATCAACTCGGCAGGACAACCATCATTGAAAAATCTTATTCGTTATGTGTTTCTAATAATAATAATATTAGTGAAGTGGATGTGCCTGAAAATTACATTCATCACTTTAACTTCATACTAACAGATTGTAAAATGACCCTGAGTGTTCTTTTAATAACAAAAAAATCAGTTTTATCAATCAGTTTCATCTTTTGATCAAAGATTCTGTTAGCTAATTTGAAATACTATGGGCATTAAAGGTGGTGGTGATAAAATGTTCTTTTAACTCGTGTGCAGATATAGGGGAACATTTAAATTAATGTTTCAGATAGTGGGTAGCTTAAATTTAAAATGGGTGCGATGAAATTTGTAAAATTGTGATTAACTGGACTTGTTCCTATTTTTCTAGGAAGAAAAGCAATATATACTACTTTGCAGTGAAGCTCATTCTACCTGAACTTAATTTCAAAGATTTGAGGATGATAATTTTCTTTTCTAAGAAACTTGATTAGCCAATGCAGGTGCAGTACCTGGGAATCAATTTATGTGGAATTGTGGAAATTATTAAATTAGGATGATATTTTCCGCATGGAACTGCGACAGTGGAAGGAGGGTTTTTCTTAAATTAAGCATTTAGTATATAGTTGATTTTCAAAGAACAGTGACAATGCTTAAGATCTCATGAAAGCTCACTCATAAAGTGTCTAGTGTGTGTGGAGGATGTTGACAATTGTGAGGTGGGCGGGAGGAGTGGATTTCAAAGGATCAAAAACAAGAGATGTGTGGGAGATATTATAAGAAATCATCAGTTAGTATAAACGTTGAAGAGAGAGGAAAGATGGTTGAACTGAAAGTCGTGTACGCGGATTAGATGATAAAATTTCAGATGCTTGAGAAGAAAAGTTAACCTACTCCCCATTTAGAATTTTGTGATCACAAGTGAACGTTATTCACCTAGTCCATTAATGGGTAGGTTTTAATTTTTCTTTTTGTATAATAAAAGGTTCTTTTGGAAAAATAAAAAGGAGTGTGTTGGATGCTATGGGGAGGTATCTAGCTAGGGGGCTGAGATTATCAGTACGAAAGTAAAATATTTTTTTAAATTCTTCCGGTAGATGACAATGAACAGTTTCTAAGGTAATTTTTCTAGTAATTGTTAGATAGTCATAGCTGAGTAAATAGGCTGCAATAATGATTAAAGGATATTTTATACGCCGTCAAAGAAAGATAACGTCCAGTGGTGTGTGTGTGTTGGGAGATAGAGAGGTTGTGTGATCGAGTTTCATCGAGAGTATATATGCAGTGTGAATCCTGATTCAGGGTGTTTCAAAGTGAGCTATCTGTTCGGCGTGGATACTGATTTACATTCGTTTACATCGCCGTGCATGATTTGGTGCTGTCAGAGATGTAGGCAGAGGTACGTCAGAGGTCGCAGTGAAGTCTTGTGTGAATGAGTTCATTAGGTATTTGCATATGTGTCTGATTTGAATCAAAACGCTGATATTCGCTGAATCAGGTTCTGCTGATTGTGTTGACAGGGTTAATTTCTCATAACGACTTAGCATGCCCAAGAATATCTAGGGGGATTGAAGGATGAAGCGTTCTTTGCAGGCACGCAAGTCTCATGTCCCTAATCCTTTGTCAGTGTAGACTCTGTTTGCAAGCCTGTACTTGGTGGCTGAAGTGCGATGGAGTGCCATCATGTTGGAAACACATGTTCTGCTGGTCGCAAGGGTATGTCGTCCATGAGTGCGGAATATGTTCGGAGTAGTTTCAGGTATGGAATGATGACAGGTCTCAGCAGATAATCCCTAAGAATTCCACACCCCAGATGTTTTAGGTAAATTTTCGGTTTGACTCATGATGACCATTGCGTGCGGGGATGTCTCGTCCGCCATATGTGGTGTTTGCTGTTGAAAGAAGCATACGTGTGAAACGACTATACGGTAACAAGAATGTGCAAGGAAAGGCAGGTTTATGATGCTCATTGCAGACACGGGTAATCGCAACAGGGCGAAGTCGTTTGCAAGTCTTGTACTTCCTGTAGGTTGTATGTCATGGAGGCTTTGTTTCTTGCAAGAGAACAAGACCAAGACTGATATTATGAACCATGGCATGGGCAATGGCTGTGTGCGTAGTTCGAAGCAGTTCGTTGGCGATCTTCAAGTACCTCTTCATTCAACGCAGGAGTCCTTGATATTACGCGGTTTTCTACAATCCTGGGGATAGAAGGGTCCATTATCTGAAGGCGCTGTCTTAGATATGGTGATCGCGAGGATCAGAGTGAGTGAGGCGAGAAACATTGTGTGGTGGGGGTGAGTTCTGTGTAGAAATCGTTCCCGGTACATGAGGTGCACTCTTCGTCCATTTCCGTTCGCCGCACTGTAACACATTATCATGTCAGTTAACAAGGGAAGAGTGTAGTGATCCATTCGTAATCGATGCCTACACTGTATACTGAATCAATGATGAATTGGGCAAGGTAAAGGTATTGCCACGTGTTTCCGAAGGATTTTAAGCGTACACACATGTACGTACGCACAAACATTAAAATTGGTAACCTTTAAATCGTTTCGGTAACCTACATGCGATGCGTCACACAACATAAACTAGTGTACCTTCAATTGTCCGTAACTTTGAGATGAAGCGTCATACAACGCCTAATATCAACCGTCCTCATTCGCTGCAAATACACTAAGGGCTGATGGTCCGTTCACACCACAAACTTAATCCCATTCCAAAACGGATGCAACGACTTCAAACAAAACCTCAAAGCAGACAACTCTTTCAATTGGGGAATGGAATACTTTTGCTCTGTCACACTAAACGCTTTTGAAACATACGCAATCACTAGTTTTCTTTCAATTCCGTCAATCACCTGCTTTTGCATCAAACAACCTCCCATACAATACCCACTTGCATCTGTATACACTTCCAGTGGTTTGACATGCTCACTGTAGTCCGGGTATGCTAGTTCCACATCTTTCGCAACTTCCGCATTCAATTTCTCAAACGCTTCATTCATCCGTTCATTCCACTTCACAATAGTACTCTTTTTTTCCAGTCCATTCAGTTAAAGGTTTCATTACACCCGAACAATCTTTCATAAACTTCCGTCCAAACTCTACCAAACCCAAAAATCTTCTCAATCCCTTACATTCTTAGGTCTCGGGAACTACCGAACCTTTTCAATGAACTTTTCAACATTTTTCAACCCAGTCGCACTTACCTTATGTTCCAAAAAATTTGACCTCATTTGCAAACCATTCACATTTCTCAACCTTCACTTTCACACCTACCTCTTCCAATTTCAACACATCATTTACTAACTTCAAATGTTCAGGGAAGTACTCGGTCATCACTAATATATAATCTATAAACGGCATCACATTCTTACAGGGAAAATCATTCATAACCACATTCATCGCCCTCTGAAAAGCCGCCAGAGCATTAGCCAACCCAAAACTCAAGTTCTGAAATTGGTAATTTTGCTTGACATTCGAAAAAGCAGTCAAGCACTTACTATTCTCTTCCACTGGCATCTGATAATACCCACGCACCAAATCCATTTTCGTACAAACTTTCATTCCATACATACTATGCACGCATTCTGACACTACACACATTGGAAACCTATCTTTCACCGTCTTTTCATTCACCTTTCGATAATCAATACATAACCTCAATCGTCCATCCGGCATTTACACTGGCACAATCGGACTGTTCCAAGGACTCACACTCTTCCAACACACTTATTCTCTCTAACTTTTCACACTGCTCTTCAATCTCTTGCGCAACTGGAGGAGGAAAGTGACGATGTCGCTGATATATGGGGGTACCGTCAGTCAAGACAATCCAGAATTCGGGCAACTGAGCACCCCCAAAATCCTCGTCCCTTTGACTTAAAGCTTTCCTCCTCTCTTCTCATCATAAACATTAATTTACAAAAATGTTTCTGTTTATCTTATTTCATTCGTATTGCACACAAAAATGTTCTAAAATATGTTTCAATAAAATTTCATACATATGCATCCAATCCTTTTATGCTTCAATATCATCATTATTCTTTGTAAAAACACAACATTCATTCTCTCTCAAAATGCTTTACAATCAAAAGCGAATACAACACCTTATTCAACCCTACCAAACCTTATACCACTCTCTTCTCTCCACTCCTTCTTTTGTTTCCATACATCACGGTCTTAACTCCTTTATGCTAATTACATACCCTATGGATCATCACATATCTATATAATATCCATGTCATAATACGTGGTGCACCAGAGTATGCAAACGTCATGTGTTTTTCATACGTTGTCATTATAACTAGCATCATAACGCATCCACCAGAAACATGCATATTTCCTGGAATCCTTTCTATTTTTAGAATATCGAGTTTTTAATTTAACTCTAACATTCACATCATTCACTCAACCACTTCATCCATTTCATTCAAACAGACAATCTTCAAGCAAACACTTCACACACTGTCAACAATTTTGTGCGCGACTGTCCACATCCCCTAACTCATATCACATATACATCTGAACATTTCCCATCCTTATTAACTTTCTTCTCTATCATCATTCGATCTGGATGGATAACCATCCCATTCACACTCAAAAACTTATAACCCAACAACACATCATACTTCTCATTCATACCATTAATCACATAAAACTCACTCTCTTCCATGCCTTTTCCTCCAATCCTAACACACTCCCTAAATTTGTCACTACCCAACCGTATTACCATGTTGCTAATCCCTTTATATTCCCTTTTCTTGATTCTTTCTGATTCTCCCTTATATTCATCTTATCATACGTTCCTTTATACACTACACTAAACATACACCCAGTATCAATCAAAGCTCTCACCTTAATACCTCCACAATAAACCTTAATACTCATACACTCATCAACCTGACCAACCGAAAACACATCCACACTTACATCTTTTCTTACCATTTGCGCCCTATTCCCACCTGAGGGTCCACCATCTGTAACCCCCATTCCTACTCATTTCCCGGAACCAATATCCTCACTTGACTGTTTACACCTGATTCAGTCACATTTACATTCTTATTCATACTTACAACAGCCTGAACATTACTACTATTCCCATTGCCACTACCAATCACACCCGGATTCACTTGACTTCCCCCTCCGAGATTCCTCATACTCCAACACATACCAGCCACATGCCCTAATTTTCCACATTTAGTACACATACTCCTTGGTGACCGACACATTCTTAAAAAATGCCCCTCAATCCCACAGTTCCCACACACTGGTTACCTCACTCCCACTCCCTGTGGACAATCACACACCCAGTGATCTATACCTCTGTATCTTCTACACCCAGCCTTTTGCGGGTGCGTACAATTCATGGCCATAAGCCCACCTTGTCCACAGCTGAAACAAGCACCTTTTGCCCATCTGCATTCTGAAATCATGTGTCCTGTCTTTCCACACCAGAAACACTTCACATCTCTATTCACATTCACATTCTCTCAGTTCGTTACATTCACTGGGACTTCCAATCCCTTGATTATACATACCATTTCCTCTCACATTCACATTTCCTTCTATTTGTCGACTAGCATTAGCATTCACACCGCCTGCATTCACCTGTCTTTCATCGCTTCCTCCACCGTAAAAATCTTACAGGAACTTCACCATTACCTCATAGGGGTTTGCTTTAAGGTCGTCCCTATAAGACCTATACTGAGGTGGCAGTGAAGCCCTTTCATTCACTCCTCTGCCACTGTACACATATCTACGTTCATTCTCCTCCCGGTCTCTTTCATTACTTTCAAATTCCCTATCCTCTACAATTTCTAACACATCCTCCCTTCTCAACAGCACTCCCGACCATCTCATTTTCTCTTTTCTTCTCGCATTTATGAATTCCGCCACACAGGTTGAAACCGTTTCTAAAAACTTCTTTAGCAAGCTTTTATTCCTACTAATATTCTCATCCCCAAACTTCTTTCGCGCTAAGGTCTTCAATCTATGAGCATACATATCTAGTCTTTCATTCTTTCCCCTTCTCGCCTTATCAAAATCATTCACTTTTCTATACTTTACTCCCCCTTTCACTTGTTTAACTGGTCCAACATTCTCTCCTTTACTACCTCGTACTTTGGCTCACCCACACTTACAATCGCTCTATAAAAATCTAACATACCTCCTTCCAAAAACTCCCCCCAACTCTTTCACCCAAAACACTCTATTCTCATCAAACTTTACCTTACTATACCCATTTACTCCTTGAAAAATTCCCCCACATCTTTCATCCTGTATACATTAAACTTATTTATCTTTGGAATGTCCCGGATATGGACACTCTGTTTTACATGCACACTTGACTCTGAAGATTCACTCTATTCAGATTCTCCACCCTCACTCACACCATCATCTGAACTTGTATATAACGAGTCAATACCTTTACTCTTCATTTGTCTTTCATGCCTTCTGTTTCTCACGGTTTTCTTTTTCTTCTTCTCTTTCTCATCTTTCACTTTCATTCTTTCATCATCCTCTTCCACATCACTTAATCCATTTTTCTCTTGTACTGCTCTTTCATATAATCTACCATAGGAGTAGAGGTCTTACTCATTGCCCCTGTCCCTGTCCCTCCATTTAATCCTAATTAACTCACAAATTTCTTATTCAGTATATCATACATTCTGGCCATTATTCTCTCCTTCATTCTGTTTTCCATTTCTTGCATACTATCTTTCATCTCTCTCAACTCATCTATTAATGCCTCATTCTCTTTTTCCTTTTTTCTCAACGCCTCTTTCAATCTCTCCACTTCCAACTGCAACTCCTCATTCATAGACATTTTTTTGTACTCTCCTCCTTCAACTTCCCTTTTAGAAAGCATCACGTTGGGCGCCACAAATATGTAGCGGATTTACTACAATAATGTTTTATTTGTTTACAGTGGGGTGTCTTTCAGGGCAGTTGAAGGAAGGTAAGAACACCACTTACACAAATATAAGTTTATTATCAAAAAATAAAAAATCAAGGCAATAACAAACACTGTATTTATTAAACACAAAGAAATTATATATTACAGATACAGATACCTAAGGACATATGTGCTGTTACATAAAAAAAACCCACCCCGTTTTGTTACACAAAAAAAACCCATTCTGTATCTCGGTAAATATGAGGTCTAGAGCGAAAAAATTTGGTGCACCTATTAATCGCATCTAGGATGAGTGAAAAAAATTGTTATAATAGTTCGAAGTCGAATTTTTTTGAATTTTGGGACTTTTTTTTTTTCATTTTTTTGAAAAATTTCACAAATTTTTCAGATCTTTGAGGCGGTTTTCCATCTTTGAAGCGTTCCTTCAAAGCATTCCCCACTGCATTAAGAAAATTTATAAATTAAGTTATAATATTTGAATCATTCCTGTTGGCCCCAACCTTGTCACTCATTACCCACCAAATTTTCATGAAATTTTATGCAGCCCCCCCCCCCATCCCCCCCAGAAACCCTTGAGTTGAACTCTAAAAAACCCACTTGTAACGAAAAAAAAAAACCAATTCCAAATTAAATTGAAAACGTGCATGTATATGCGCTATAACTCCCAACCAATCAACATGCTGTATGGTTGTTTTTTTTCCTCTGTCAAGTGTGGGGGTCGGCACACAAACCATTAAAACCACGAAAATGTAACAAGAAAAAAAACCCACTTGTAACAAAAAAAAAAAAAACATGTATAATTTTTATTATTATTGTATATTATACTGTATATATATAATATATTATGTATATAAATATTATCTATATCTATATACCTTTAAATAGTATCAATCACATTTCGTATGTGCTAGAAGTGACGTCACGCGCGCTCCTGCATTTATTTAATTTTCTAAGCAACTTCTAAAACCATCCCTACATCATAGAATATACCTGAGTCAGGTGTCTAACCTATGTTTTAAGGTATAGGGAGTTGATTGCCATGGTTTTTAACGCCCCTGCCCCCCCCTTTTTCAAAAGCCAGACTCGCTCGGCGTAGCCGGCGTCATGGAAAAATTCTCGCTGTAGGTATCGATTCTAGTATATATTCGATACTGCTGAATCGATTCCAGTGGTTTACTGATGCAATCTAAATCACTCTTACCTATGGTTTAGTATGAGTTAATACCCCTACCTCCTTTTCTAATGCACCTATGCACCTTTTTTATTTTCTGTTTACAGAGTCGAGCTTTGTGTTGGCTAGTATGTTTTGAGTATGCAAGAGTCGATCGCGCTTTGCCGAGTGGCTAATTTATCTATCCAACTGGCGTTTACGAGGCGATTCTAACACCGCGTTTTAAATGTGGCCCCGCCGCCGCACCTGCGGACTTACACCTTTCGGCAAGGCCCGTTCTATAATTCAAGGAAGTGGGTTGTAGGGGGGTTTAAAACCTATTCAATGAGGGGCGCGGGTAACATAGGATAGATGGAAAATCTATTCCAGGGAGTTTATGTATGATGGGTCACAGCGGGGTTAATCAGCACAGCCACCTCCGTGGATTCCGCCACCGTTTCCGCACGCGTTGGTATATCTCGTTTTCGTGCTTTCGTTCGCAAATCGTCATTGAGGAAGGAAGAGGTTCTTTTTTTTCTCTACTACTTTCCCCATTCTCTTAACTCCCATTCGAATAAAATTGGAAAAGCAAATTTTTTCCTGATTCAACACATCCAGTTTACATCATCACAAAATCCATAGCAAAAACAGTGACCGCAGTTGTTTTCATATAAAGAAAAAAAAAAAATATTTTTACTAATTTTTTAAATTTTGATTTATAAGGTATAAATGTACAAATAAATAAAAAAATTATTGTAAAAACTTTGATCACTTACTCTTTGACTGAGTCATCATGGTTTTAAGCTATGTAATACAATATAAAAATGGCAATATCTGATAGGACATTTCGTTAAAAAGTTATTTAAAGCAATTTATGAAACACCGGGGGATATTTTCAGATCTTCCACACCATTCCATGTCTCTGCAATCCCCCACCGCGCCTCACCCTTGACTAGGGGTGGCCGAATTGTGTACTCAGTAACCACAGGGAATCGACTCGGAGGCAATCGGAAACCCATATATAAACCTGAGACAACTAACCCGACAACAACGAGAGATAACTAAAGACTTAGCTAAAAAATTGTCTGAAGCCGGGGCCTTTGCCAGATTTAAACAAAATCACTAAATTGGCAATACAGCCTTAATTTAATCATTCTTCATTACTACTAACACAGGTACGACTGAGAAGCTCATTTCTAAGCTAGTGTCAACCCAAAATGTTAAAGAGTTTTATTTATATATTTTTTGTTTTACAGTGATTTTCTGAAATTGCCCCCCCAACAAATTAATAAAGATTTTCTTAATTAAATTGATTGTTAGAAATTTATATTTTTAAAATTAAAAATAGTTAATAATGATTTTTACTTACAATTTGTGTATTTATTTAATTTCTTTATATAACCTAAATTTGATATGCTCAAAAAATGCCCATATTAAATTAATCATCATCCCTACGAAACTAATTTCTAAGTAAGTTTTAAGTTTTTACAGCTTACAGTTCAACTTAAAAAAAACTAAAAAAAAAGGCGATTTTTTTTTCTGCAGAAATTATTTTATTATTTCATATTCGAAATTTTACTTTCTTTTTTTTAACTATTTTTAATGAATCCATTTTCATATTAAAATGACTTCATTGCTGTGAGGAAAATGAAAAGAGATTTAACTGACATATTGATAAGAACAATTATTGTGTAATATGCTATCTAAGGAAAGGTGTTTTGTAGAAGTGGTTTCCTTTTTTCGTTGAGCGCGATTGGTTTTTTTTTTTAAAACAGGTGTGGTGGTTTACTATTTTCTCTTTTTTTCGCCTAAATAATTTTTAAAAAAAGTATTAAAGCGAAACAAAATAATTTTTCATGGGATTATAGCCTAGGCCTTGCCATTATAAAAAAATATTATATACAAAATCTTTAATAGTATAAAATTAATTAATTAAGTTATTTGCCAAAACTGAAATAAAATGGTTTTTTTTTATGTAACGCAACTATACCTGATTACCGCAAAATTTACAGAGAATGTTCACATATTAAAAACTTCTTGAAGTAACAATAATACAAAAAGTCGTTGGTTCGCCTTTAACAAATAAATACGAACAAGATAATATAATATTATACACAATATATGAAATAGAAATAAATATAATAATGCCAAATAATACTGTACACAATATATGAAATAGAAAAACAAACAATAATACAAAAAATATAAAATAGCCAATTATGATTACAGCTTATGATTTCAAATGATTACAAATTATGATTTACAATATTAATTATTATGAATTTGCAACGGATAATATATAAACATAATTAATAAAATAATAATAATCAATAATAATAATATAATAAATAATATCTCTATAGAATACAGACTACTCGATATTACTACAATCTTATAATAATACTAAATACAAACTACTCAATATTACTACAATCCTATAATAATACTAAATAAATACAGACTACTCAGCATTACTACAATCTTACAATAATACTAAATAAATACAGACTACTCAATATATATATACTGACGACAATCTTATAATAGATTTTAACACTGTAAAAATTTTATGAAAAACGCAAAATTTACAATTATAATACTTAATAATTTTATACCTTTAGTATCAGGGGGTCTTAACCTATATTCAATAAAAGGATAGGTATGTTTTAAAAATTATTAATTTAATGGTAAAGTGAGATAAAAAATAAAAAATAAATTTGGTCAGAATGGAAGTCAGGGAAACCGTTTTTAAATATATGCTAGATAGACAAAATCACGACATGCTTTTATCAAGAATTTTAAATATTCCAAATACATGAAGTATAATGATTCTAATATTTTATTATTACTAAACTTCCAAATATTTTTTGAGTTATTATTTAATTGATATTTTCTTTTCCTTACTGTATATTTGTGGAATGAGAGATAGTATTTGATTAAGATGAATGAAAAGGTTGGGTGAGAAATGACATTCCATAAATAGATTTCTAATCCTAGTTTTTTTTCTAATTTTTAGTTCCTCTATTACCTACTATTCTTCCTATTCTGTTCGTTCGTAGAAGTTGTTCCAAGTTCACCCTTCCGATTGAAGGTGATTTTGGTATATGGATGTAGTTTTAGACTATGATGACTTCAAAATGACTTTAAAATGTTTTTTTATAAATCTTTTTCTTTTTAGGAATGGGAATAATACTTTTTGAGGTGTTTTTTTTTGAGGTTTGGACGGAAGTGATTTTTGGATTAATTTTGTTTGCAGTTAGAAAGTATTTATTATTTATTTATAAAATGACTTCAAGCAAAAAAAAAAGCTTAACTTTAACCACCAGTGGTTGACGTCAAACTAAACCTTGGTTCATTTCTGTTCCCATATTTACAATGTCTCGTACTTAATATTTATTAATGGAAAAGATTTCTTTCTTAAGTCGCAGTAAAAATGCCTGCTACCAAACCAACAACTAAGCCTTTTTTGTCAATTAGATTTACATGATCAAATATATCTTTAATGCCTAGAAACGGTGGCAATCAAAAATGACAGAAAAGATATTAAAAAGATGTTCCTCTGAATTACAAGCCTGTCCAATGGCTTTCATCATCATTGGATCCTAGTAATAGTTTTTTCTCATCAGCCAGAACAAGGGAACAAAGATTTTGATTTTTTGCTAGAGGGCATTGTAACACCAATAACTGCGAATCACAGATTCTTGTTTGCTGAGAATTAGAAAAAGCACTTAATACTCTACTTTGCTCAGATGAAGCTCATTCTACCCTTAATTGAATTAAAATTCCAAAATATTTTTTGATGGTGATTGTCCTTTAAGAGAACTTCGAATGAGTTTTTTTTTTTCTTCTATAGCACCTGAGAATCATTGTTATGCGGAATTGTGGCAAAATTATATAAATTATATGAGACTGATATTTTCGCATGGAAAAGCGACAGTGGAAGGAGGGTTTTCTATAAATTAAGCATTTTTAGTGGAGAATCTGAAAGAAACATAGTCCTGATTAATCTCAAAGAACATGTGCACATGCTATAAGATCTATCATTGAAGTTATATCATAAGTATATCCCTATCACTTACAAAAAAAATGTTGACTAAATGTAAGAGCTGCCCCCTCAATATAAGTGCTTAAACTCATATGCATAAAAAAAATAAAATTTTATTTTATATGGAACATGTCGACTATTTAAAAACAAGAACCAATAAAGATGGAGAATGAAAAGGTTGTAATAAAGTATAGTTATCCATACAGATTGGTCGCCTCCTGCCGAGGCAGAGAAACAATGTCAAAACAGAAAGGTTTGGCCATGATATGAATAGTGGCTATATATCTTATTCTTTATTCACAAAATATATCTTATAGTTTTAAAACAAAAAATTCAAAAGCTGAAAAAGAAAAAGTTCAAATAAATCTCCTAATTTAGACTTTTTTTGTCGATTACAGTGGCACGGCTAATTCAACCTAAGGGCTATTAAATGTAAGCTTTTAATTTATCTTTTCTTTGTTTGTATAAATAAAAGCTGTCTTTCTTGTTTAGGAAAAAACAATCAAAAAAGGAGTTAGCAGAAGGTAGATTGGTATGGTAAGGTATATAGGCCTGATTATAAAACCCAAAAACAAAATATTATTTAAATTACATCCATGAGGATGAACAATTTCTAAAGTAAATTTTTCAATAATTTAATTGTAATGAACTGAGTAGAATACGGCTGCAATAAATAATTAATAGATATTCATACACTCCGAGAGTAAGGAACACGCTGGTCAGTGAAGAGCGACACTACTGGTACCTTATGAAAGAGAAAGATCAAATTCAATTTTAAGAGGTTAATATTAATTAATTAATGATCAATGTTGCAGTTTTTGTTGTTGTTGTTATACGCTCTCATAATATCAATTGCAACCACTCTAATACACAATTTTAATACTTACAATAGTACATTCCAAAATCCGGAATACCTCCTCATAGCTCTTTTAATTTTTGTACTTTTAAAAGGTGGCATTGCAGGTAAGTTTGGGCATGTCCATTTTTTTGCAATCTTTCAACTGCAATCGGCGCCTAAGCTGCACCAGAATCAAAGTCCACAAAAAAAAAAAAAACCCAACAACCCTAAATTACACAATACAACATGAAATAGAATAATTAATGAATTAATAAAATATATAATAATTGAATATATAAAATAAAAAAATAAACATACCTATATAAGTAAATGAAGAAATGAACGCAAATTTACAAGTTACAAAAAAAAAAACGTCATTATATAATAAATTTATAAACAAAAAGAAATAAAATAAAAGTATATAATTTGATACCTGGACAGAAATAAAGTAGTGCCCAGCTTTTTGAAGAGTGGAAACTGACTGCAGAATGTGGAATGTCAGTCAGTCACAAATGGGGATATAATAAGCAATTCAACTGTAAAAACATGATAATCACCCATATAAATTAATACTATGATACCAAAAAAAACAAAAAAATATAGCCATAACAGAAATATAAGCATAAGCATAAATAAAACAATTAACACATATGGTAATCAAGAGTAAATCAATCCATAATTATTAGCATAAGCATAAATAAAACAATTAACACATAGGGTAATCAAAAGTAAATCCATAATTATAAGCATACCTTAAAAAAATTATACACACCTTGAACTGCAACGAATTCTCACCCATAAAGACCCTTCACCACCACCAAACCATTAACTCCTCAACTTTCCAAAACCATTCACTGGAAAACCACTAATGGGTGAATTAATGAAAAACAATAATGCTTTGGAATTGAAAGCTAAACTTTTAAAAAACTTATTTTCCTGAAAAAAGAAAAAGAAAAAACATCCTACAGGTAAGACCACATTTAAAACTAAAAAAACAACAATCACTCAGTTTTTAAAAAAAAAAGAAGAGTGGTGAATGCCAGACAACTGAGCAAAAGAAAAAATTGGAGCAGAAAGTGAGTAAAACTGAAGAGACAGGAGGTGAAAGGATAGCAATAATACTGATGTCGTCTGACCCCCACCACTCGCACTCACTCACCTTTCATTCCACAATCATACTAAAAACAAATAATATAAATGTAAATAAATATATAATTCATAATATATAATATAATATATAAATAAATAAATAAATAAATATGTGACAAACACAAAAAATATCATAAATACATGGATTCATACTTACTACAGCGAGAGTTTTCTTTATCTAAACCGACCCATGATTGTGTATACTATGTATTAAAATTTTTTCTTACCACATATTGTTTGATAACATTAAAAAATTTTCTTACCACATATTGTTTGATAACATATATATATTTTAATAATAATATTACAAAAGAAAGGTTGAAGACTAAACGGAATAAATTATAGATAGGATTGAAACTGAAAATTTTTATTGATATTTTTATTTACATTTGAGACCACATAACTTTTTTCAAAATTTCAATTTCATTATAAAGTCAGATTTTTTTTTTTGCTTTTGACTTTTAATAAATTCAATTACATTTAGTTGATAAAGTTATTTCTTTAACTACTATTGCCGATCGTGACATTTTCTTGGAGATGCTTCTCCTCATACTGAACAGACATTTCTCTTTTTTTGGCATGTTGCCACCTTTTTCATTGACAATTGCCGATTTGGGAGATCATATTTAAAATTTGGCATACAACATTACTACTATACATTTGTAATACCATTTTAAATAGGGTCTCTTGAAATACAAAAAATGATAATTCTGTTCTGTCACATTAACTGGGTGGGTCATTTTAATCCTATAGATACTGTTTGTCTTTTTGCCTAGGATTTTACACTTTTAAACACCTACCCTAACTGTGTTCATCTGGTTCGTCAGGAGTTTAATGAGCAAGTTCACACAGTTAATTGCGTTATTAGTTGAACACCGACGGAGGTGTTCTAAGGCAAAGGTGTCGTCGTTAAACGTAGGATCTCTTGTAAGCTCACTCTGTTAATAGGTAGGAAACACCCAAGCCCCCAAACATTTAGAACATTTTTTAGCTCCCATATATGGTGGTAGCCCTCATCCTCATTCAGGTCCCCTTCAGATTTGGATTTCATCGCCATTTTTTGGGGCCACAATGTGTTGGAATTCCTGTCAGTTTCTTATCCACGTATCCCCCTTCCGCCGACGAGTCACTTACTAAAGGACTGTCTGCAAACATGTATGCAAAACTTGGGAAGTTTGTAAGCCACAAATCATTATAGTGCGTTAGCGCCTTGTCCCCCGATAGTGCTTTAACCTTAATTCTCTCCAACTATAAAGATTCTCTGGGGGCTTTGTTTCCCCCTTAGGAGTTTCCTGTTGGGGATATCGTAGTGCAAGGTTTGTGCCAACCCCTTGCCATCACATTTTTTTTTTAAACTTAGATAATTTGCTAAGTTTTTTGTAGTACTTTCCAATCCCTCCTCCTGTCCCTTTCTCTCAGTTGGCAATTGTCAACTCTTGCTTCTGCAAGATCCCAAGGTTTATTCCCCTCCCCTTCGAACCTTCACTCGATTGAGACATTTATATCGGAACACTAATCTCATATTGACTTCATAGATTAAGAAGTCATTAATTTTTTTTCTCGTAATTGTTTTATGATAAAAAATAAATAAAACTATATATATATATATATACCGTATATATATATATATATATATATATATATATATATATATATATATATATATATATATATATATATATATATATATATATATATAATTTTTTTCTTTTATATATTTAGTGGCTCAATAGAGTATCTAAAGCCTCTAATATATATTTATTTAAAATCATTTTTAATTGAATGGAAGTTTTAAAATTTCTTTTCTTCTTTTTTTTTACAATAGTATATATATATATTATATATATATATATATATATATATATATATATATATAATATATATATATATATATATATATATATATAATATATATAAATATATATAATATATATATATATTACTATAGTATATATATATAATATATATATATTATATAGTATTATATATTACAATATGTACTATAATAGATTGATTTTATATATAATATATATATATATATATATAATATATATATATATATATATATATTACTATATATCATATATATATATATATATATATATATATATAATAATATAATATATATTATATAATATATATATATATATATATCCTTTTAATAATTTGCTGTGTGGGAAAGACAAACCTTTTTAATTAATTAGTTTTAAGTTTTTATATATAAAAATTTGTTTGTGTAAATTCATACATTTACTCTTAATATTTTTTTATTCTAAATATTTATATTTATGAAATTTATATAATATATATAATATATATATATATATATATATATATAATATATATATATATATATATATATTATATATATATATATATATATATATATATATATATATATATATATTATATAATATATATATATATATATATATATATATATATATAAATTTATATAATACTATAATATATATATATATATATATATTATTATATATAATATATATATATATAACTTTAGATACAAACCTTTAAATATATTATAAATAAATTTATATATATATATATATATATATATATATATATATACCAGTCCAAGCTTATATGGTAAAAAAATTTTTTTTTGTCTTTTCGATGGGCCATTGGCCTAAACTGTGCACATTAGTAAAAAAAGGATCCCCTAAAAGTTTCAGCTCGATCGAAGGTGGTTAACCCGTCCCGCATTTGGCCTAAAGTTTGGGAAAATTGCATTTTTTGACCAAAATTTTCAAATTTTTAGAGTTTGCTGGACAACCTTAATATGGGGGAAGGAAAATAAGGGCTCAATTTTTTAAAGCTGAATAATTTTATTAAAGTGAGCACCTACTTTTTGCTCTAGGTATTATAGTTCAGCAGATATACCTGAAATGTCAGGTCTATTTCAGGTCATGTAGGCTAAATAAGGCATCTGTTTTTTGTTGTTTTTCTTTTTTATTATTATCAAGATTTCAATCCGAAAGTGTACAAAAATAATTTGCATTGTATTTTCAGATTGTTACCCAATTTATTAATTTCCAACAGATTTTTTAATTTGTATTATTATGAATATTTATTTTATTTTATTTTATTTTTTTATAGGTATGGCGTCCCCGTCCACTTCAACCGGTGGTCTTCGTGTTCGTGACAACCAAAAAATTTATTTAGTTGGATATCCTTCTCATCAAATAACATGAAGTAAACTTCCATCAAATGGCCAAGTTTTGAAGTTAATATTTTACAATATGCGTCAACTTGGTTTGAACTTCAGAGAAGCTGCGAACCTAACCCTAAGAGAGGTCACATTATTCTGGGTGAAAGCTAAAATACCAACTCAAATAGCTAAATATGCCATCAAAAAAGTGGAAAAATTGTATTAAGAATGGTCAAATATACAAAAGAGCTCTTCACGGAAATCCAAAATTCAAGAAGAACGTGAACTTGCATTTAAATCTAAGCTAGAAAATCTATTTGACATTGCTGCTTCAGATGCTCAAGTCACAAAATGAATAAAACAGAAGATATTCAATTTCTCGGAATTACAATGACAGAAAAGACGTCCAGGCTGCATGGCTGGTGTTGAAATTAGAGGCAAAGGCTTGAAAGAAAGGTTCAGCTTAAGCAGAAAGGAAGAAAGAGAAAGCTAAGAGAAAAGAAAATCTAGCTACGCAAACCCAAAAAAATGTAATTAATTTTTTTTTTTTAATTTTTAAATAATTTTTCATTATTCATTATTACTTATTTATTTAATCTTTTGTCTGTGACGAAGTTCAATTCTTTCACAGAATGAACGAAAAAGATTATTATCTTTTTAATACTAATTTTTTTTTTCTCTCTCTCTTCACATTAAATGGACCAAAACAGAGCTTTATTCGAGCTCTGATTCAGAACTATCAAAAGAAGAACCGATGGACACAATATACTCTCCTGTTTTTGGACAGTGAAGATCTTCCAGAATCACCAAATGAATTCTGATGATACTCCCATCCTGATATCATTGAGGACAAAGATCAAGGCCGTGGAATTAAATAAGTTGGTCACTTTAAAACTATCCATGAGCTCACTTGGACAGATGCAACATTTTGAACAGGAACGCCATGAAATATTATTTGCAACAGCTGAAGGCGTTAGATTGTTACAACTGAATGAAATAATTCTGAGTCTGCAGCCACTATTAGAAGACGTAGATT